>CM041037.1:7500-20000 GCA_023078785.2 Hyles euphorbiae | reverse complement strand
TTAGCCAAGTTAGGTTGGGTTATAAATAATCGATGTGTCGATATAAATCGATCAATAAAAGTTTTTGAAAATTTTTCCAATTGGAAAAATTCCAATAAGATTTTTGCCAATTGGAATTCTAATTGGAATTCCAATTGGTATGGAAACAAGTGAGAATTTGTGAAATTGTAAGTTAGTGATGAATTTTCGTGTAATGATTCTTGTTAAAGTGATATGTGAAAGTTAACAACTACTAATTGTGTTGTATGTGTATAAATGTTTATATAAGTGTTAATGTTGTTAATGTTTCAGACTGATATGGAAGAGTTTAATTGTGTTTGAGTGAATATGAGTGGAAATTATGTTAGTGTGTAAAGTTTGTGTGTGACAATAAGGGAGGTTTTTACATGGTGAAATTATGTTGATAATTAAGGAATAATAATTAAATTTTCTGTGTGAAATATTACACGAGGAAACTTAGTGTTAATGTGTAGTGCTACCAGTGAATTCCTGTTGAATGATATGAATGTTTGATTTTGATAGAGTGATTACATAATCAATATTATGGTGATGTGTGGTAAAAATTTTAAAAATAAATATGTATTAATATCAGAATTCACAGGGAATATACTTGAGATTAAAACAAGAGTAAAAAGAATCTTTGATGTTAATGCGAACAATGCCCATTGTTCTCGGCTCGACTGTGGGAATATTTGCGCTCGGCGGCGCTCCTGACCGGTCGGCAGAATTCGATGACGTAATGAGTAATTTGATATATTTTGTTAAAGAAATGTGTGTACACCATGAATGTTATTTATTGTTTAATGTGTATTAATCTTAAAGTTGATTGTCTGTATGTAATTACCTTAGAGATAATTATGTGTGGCGCAAGTATTGTAATAATATGTATACGTATAATTAATATAATGGTGATGTGTAATAGATGTAGTTAAATGTAAATATATATTTATATCAAATTCACGGGGAATATACTTATGATTGAAACAAGAGTAAAAAGGGAATCTTGGATGTTGGATCGAACAATAGCCATTGTTCTCGGCGCGACCGTGGGAAAATTTCCGCATAGCGGCGCTCCGGTCCGGGCGGCCGAATTCAATGACGTAATGTGTAATTTGATGTATTTGTTAAAGTAATATGTGTCGCCGTGCATGTTGATTAATTGTTTGATGTGCATTGATCTTAAAGTTGGTGTCTGCATGTAATTACCATAGAGATAATTGTGTGTCGCGCAAGTATTGTAATAATTTGTATAACGTATAATTAATATAATGGTGATGTGTAATAGATGTAGTTTAATGTAAATATGTATTTGTATCAAATTTCACGGGGAATATCCTAATAGTTAAAACAAAATAAAAAGAATGTTGGATGTTGGTTCGAACAATACCCATTGTTCTCGGCGCGACCGTGGGAAAATTTGCGCGCAGAGGCGCTCCAGTCCGGTCGGCCGGATTCAATGACGTAATGTAGAATTTGATATATTCGTTAAAGTAATATGTGTCACCGTGTATGTTGATTAATTGTTTAATGTGTATTGATCATAAAGTCAATGATTGTATGTATAGGTAATTGTGTGTTGCGCAAATATTTTAATAATTTGTATAATGTATAATTAATATAATGGTGATGTGTGATATATTTAGTTTAATGTAAATATGTATTTATATCGAATTACAAGGGGAATATATTAATAGTTAAGGCAAAATGAAAAGAATGTTGGATGTTGGCTCGAACAATACCCATTGTACTCGGCGCGACCGTGGGAAAATTTGCGCGCAGCGCAGCGGCGCGGCGCTTTCGTCCGGGCGGCCGGATTCGATGACGTAATGTGTGATTTGATATATTAGTTAGAATAATGTGTGTCACCATGTATGTTGATTAATTGTTTAGAATGTATAGGTCTTAAAGTTAATGACTGTATGTAAATATGTATGTATTAGAAAGTGACAGTGTAAACATTTGTTTATATTTTATCATGATGTATTGTTATACAATATAAGTGTATATCAACAAGTAAAATTATTGTGCGTATAATCAAAATAGGATAATGATATTGAAGGAGTTATACTAATTCTAAGTGCGGGAAGCAGCAGCTTCTGTGACTCAATAAATGTGCGGCGCGTAGGATGAGGATGCGTCGAGCGTAAAACTGATAAAATCTATGAATGTTAGTATATATTGAATAAATGTAATTAATTAAGGGGTGGTGGTAATCCCAATAAAATAAATAAAATGAAATAGGTGGAGTAATACATATGTTCGTGTGAGAAAGTGAATTGGACAAGATGAGGAAGTGAATGTTAATGTAGTACGTGTATATAAGTAAGATATAATATGATATAGTTGTTTGAGAAGTGTGAATTTACGTGGCTCCTAGTGGACGATATGAGCACTATACGGTGCAGTCATTCACAAGGGGCTCACGCTCCGCCGTACATTATGCGATCCTTACGCCGCTACAAAGGCTAACTCGACTTAGCGAATTTGCTATTACGCGGCGCAGGCGCATGGCGTATTTTCCCTGCAAGGGAGTTCCGCAGTGCACAGCTGATTTAAATAGTGTTATACGTAAGATACATTATTAAAAACTTATTCTAGACACGTTTAGCTTACTTATTAGTGAAGAGTTATACTTCGAAAAATAAAAATGAGAAAGAAATCAATCACTTAAAAACTTAATATTAAACTTATGATATAGTGGTTTTTCATTGCAATTAAACAGTATTTGGTATGGAAATCAGACAATAATGAAGGGTAAAGGTATATGAGTCACAGTGGAATATAAATAAACGATAATCTAAGTTGTGTAAAAAAATTAAATGTTAAAGTTGTTTAGAGTAGCTTGCAACAGTGCCCCTTGCCGTTGCCTCAGTTACTCGCAAGAAATGCAAATTGCCGAGGCATACGGCAGGCGTCGATCTTAAAATCCTTATGGGAAACTTCAATAAATGCTACTGTTATAAAGTGAAATAGGATACATCAGTACAGAAAATAGGATACATAGAAAGTGAAAATGGTAACAAGTGTATATTAATATTGTAGACTAGATATGAAAAGAAAAAGCCGTTGAATGAGTGATTGATAAATATGGAGTATATATGATGTATTTATTATGTGATAGTGAGAAAGGAAAACCAGTGTTAGTTATGTAAAGAGGGACTTAGAACTATACATGGAATACTGCTATTATTATAATTTTAAGAGCTAACTAACTTAACAAAAGAAAATAATATATTTAAAATTTAAAACATCGCTTGCCCGTCGAGTCGAGTCCCGCTTGGTCTAGTTTGTGACTACAGTGAATGGAATAAGGTCGAAAATATTTTGTCGATTACACTGCGTGAGAGGGGCCTGAGGCGGCACCGAGGCGCCAGGGGGCAGGGGTGTTGGGGGCTCGCGCGGCGGGCGGGCGCTGCGTACTGAATGCTAACAATAGGCACAAATTGATAATAGCAAGGTGATATCAGGCCGCACTAGTGATAGTACGGGCCGATATCACCCCGCTTACACGATAGTGAATGTTTCCATTAAAAATTAGTCTTACATGCTAGGTTACTATGCTTATAAAATAGATTCATTTATACATATACAAAAGTTAGGTAATTATATTGTAATAGTGGTGTTGGAGGTAATGTAGGGTAAGACTGAGAGGTGTAGAGTGGGAAGTAAGAGGGAGGTATGAGGGCGTGGGAAATGATTGGTATGTGTAGTTAGAGAAGGGAAGCACGTATATTATTAGTGTATAAAATAGAAGAATATAAGTAGTAGCATAATTAATAATAAGTAGTGGTGTATAAAATAAAATAAGCTTAAGATTATTTGTATAACTAACATAGTAATGGTTTGTACAATATATATTAGGTGCTACTTACTGAGAGAGTGGAGTTTTAGCCCGCCGAGTGTTGGCGCAGTAATCGAGCCGAGATGCCGCTACGCGAAGGCGGCTCAAGCGACGCGAACCCGAGCCATGCTCAAGCGAGTGTGTGTCGAATGTGTGAAAGGTGTGTGTGAGTTGTGCTTGCGGTGTGTGAATGCCTGTTTAGTAGTTAGCGATTTGTATGAGTGTTGTTGAGTGTGTCGATTCAACTCCGGAACCGACACGGGGCGCGGTGTTATGCGCATGCGCTCTCATTAAGCAATAAGGGAGAGTGCGGGCTACTGGCCGTAATCGACCCGTTGCCCGATCCTCTCCCTCATTGAGCGGAGGCGCGGACAAGTGGGCGATGTCGCCTTATGTCCCGTGTCGATTTTAGAGTTGAAACGAGTGTTGTGGTTGACACAGTTGTAGCAAGTCGGTTTACCCTTCTTTTCCCTTATAGGGCAGCTATCTGCGGTGTGTTTACTGTCTGCGCAGTGAGCGCAGGGTGAACTTGTGTTAGTGCATTTGGCCTTAGTGTGCCCAAACTGTAAACAGCGGAAACACTGTAGGAATGGGGAGAAGTCCTCTGCGTGGACACGTTGATAGTCCACGCAGACCCGCCCCACCTCAATGATCCGCCGCCATACATTAGGGCACGCAACAAGCACAGCGTTGTAGAGTTTTTCGTTGCGGTTGCTGCGCTTGAACCTAAAACATAGGTCCGCGTCGCTCTCAATTAGTGCTCCAATATCGGGGTTTTGGCCGCGTATAATAGACACGAGTTCTTCCGCGGGTACATCGCCAGAGACGCCCTTCAAAATTATCATTGGCATGAGCCGGCGAGCGGGTTCGGCGCTTACGCGCTCGGCCGCTCGCAGGCGATTGAGGGCGTCGTCGCGTTGATCCGCGGAATCAAACTCCACTCTCAACTTATTATTTGACAATGTTTGAACTTTCGCAGGGGCGTATGTTGTTTCGCGGAAAGAAATGGATTTCTTAAATGCTGCAACGGCTTCTTCCTTTGTCTTAACGCTGTCCTTTGGCGTCACAATGATGGCCGGGCGTGTTGTTGGAGGCGTTGGATGTGAAGATGTTTTCGCTGTGGTGGGTTTAGCGGCAATACGGTCGCTGGCAGACGCAGCGGCGGAGGCCGCTGCGGAAGCAACCGTGGCGTAGGTCACCTTTGCTTGTTGCTTTTGTTGTAGGAGAAGGTCTTGTTTTATATTTTCAACAGCCGTGAGATGTTTGCCCATCTCCTCTCTTACGCAAGACATAATATCATCTTTTAGTTTGGATGTGTCGACAGTAGGGGTGGGTGCGGGGCCTGCACCATCGTGTGGTACAAAGCCAACGCACAGCAAAGTGTTAGCGATCATGCGAACGTCCTCGGACGCAACGCAGATACGGCGTTTATTCGCTGCAGTGACGCTTTTGGCATCTTTCACGGCGGTGGTGATAATATCGGCGAGTTTGTTTAATGCATTAGTGAAACTAAAAATATCACTAGGATTGATCTCATCGGGACCAATGTGTGTGGTCGGCTCATCAGAAGGCTGCGACATTATGTACGAAAGTTGTCCGGTTCATATGAACACGGATCCGCACAGAGTTAAAATGTTACGCACTAAACATACGTCATCAAAAGTTTTAAAACATTCAATTTTAAAAATCACTAAAGTGTGCACCGAGGCACACCGTCCCCGCTCCCGCAACCCGGCCGCACCTCAAGGGTCGCCCTCGACCGTGGGAAAGGAATGCGCCGGCGGTCGATCGGCCGCGGGAACTAAGTGCCCGCGATCTCGATGCACAAACACTATGGTATTAATGTTTAATTTAAGTCACTTCCCGTAGCACTAAAATTATGAGACTTGGCACAGGCCTAGAAGAGATCTGTGCCTACACTGATAACTAATTAAAAAGTATAAGTTAGAATTAATCACTATAGAAATAGAGTTTGAAAGTGTCACTATCACGATTTTCCAATATAATAAAGTCACAAAAGGCGCAGTAGAAAAAGTGTTATATCCTAGGTTATCCTTATGTTGAAATAGTGAGGATTGGCAGGGACCTAGTCAAGGTCTGTCCGCAGTCAACAACACTAAAACCTACCTTAAAGCACTAAATAAAGTTAGAAAAATTAGTCACTAAAGTGTCACTGTCACGGGAAAATTTAAGTCACTTTACAAATGCTATATCTCAGCCAAATTAAATCAGAAAAATCTGAAATTCAGCGAGACAATAGCCATTGAGTATGCGCACACGAATAAACACTAAAAATACTAGGTCATAGATCTTAATCCTAACTTAAGACCTAAAAAGTGTCACTTTCACAATTTTGAGCGGTTTTTTCACACTAAAATGTCTGTAATTAAGTCATTTTGCACGAGAAAAATCTGAAACTTCGTGTGGGCCTGCGGGGACACCTCCTGCATCGAACTACACTTGAAAATGTTAGGGTCACAGATCGATCCAGGGCGCCGCACGCACTTATATGTTTGAAAATTTTCCTAAGTTCAGTTTTTCACAAATAACTTTTCACAGGGAAATCGGATCACTTCGCGGTTTTCACTAGAGGAAAGGTCGTCTCAGCGCGCACATTTTGGTACCAAACACGAGTGTTTTCACACATTTTGAACCACTTTCGCGATTTTTAACAAAAACTTTGTCGTTTTTCGGCGCGGGAGCGTTGCGGGAACGATCCGCTCGCGACCGCGGACAGACTGAGACTGGTTAGGTTAGGTTAGGTTAGGTTAGGTTAGGTTAGGTTAGGTTAGGTTAGGTTAGGTTAGGTTAGGTTAGGTTAGGTTAGGTTAGGTTAGGTTAGGTTAGGTTAGGTTAGGTTAGGTTAGGTTAGGTTAGGTTAGGTTAGGTTAGGTTAGGTTAGGTTAGGTTAGGTTAGGTTAGGTTAGGTTAGGTTAGGTTAGGTTAGGTTAGGTTAGGTTAGGTTAGGTTAGGTTAGGTTAGGTTAGGTTAGGTTAGGTTAGGTTAGGTTAGGTTAGGTTAGGTTAGGTTAGGTTAGGTTAGGTTAGGTTAGGTTAGGTTAGGTTAGGTTAGGTTAGGTTAGGTTAGGTTAGGTTAGGTTAGGTTAGGTTAGGTTAGGTTAGGTTAGGTTAGGTTAGGTTAGGTTAGGTTAGGTTAGGTTAGGTTAGGTTAGGTTAGGTTAGGTTAGGTTAGGTTAGGTTAGGTTAGGTTAGGTTAGGTTAGGTTAGGTTAGGTTAGGTTAGGTTAGGTTAGGTTAGGTTAGGTTAGGTTAGGTTAGGTTAGGTTAGGTTAGGTTAGGTTAGGTTAGGTTAGGTTAGGTTAGGTTAGGTTAGGTTAGGTTAGGTTAGGTTAGGTTAGGTTAGGTTAGGTTAGGTTAGGTTAGGTTAGGTTAGGTTAGGTTAGGTTAGGTTAGGTTAGGTTAGGTTAGGTTAGGTTAGGTTAGGTTAGGTTAGGTTAGGTTAGGTTAGGTTAGGTTAGGTTAGGTTAGGTTAGGTTAGGTTAGGTTAGGTTAGGTTAGGTTAGGTTAGGTTAGGTTAGGTTAGGTTAGGTTAGGTTAGGTTAGGTTAGGTTAGGTTAGGTTAGGTTAGGTTAGGTTAGGTTAGGTTAGGTTAGGTTAGGTTAGGTTAGGTTAGGTTAGGTTAGGTTAGGTTAGGTTAGGTTAGGTTAGGTTAGGTTAGGTTAGGTTAGGTTAGGTTAGGTTAGGTTAGGTTAGGTTAGGTTAGGTTAGGTTAGGTTAGGTTAGGTTAGGTTAGGTTAGGTTAGGTTAGGTTAGGTTAGGTTAGGTTAGGTTAGGTTAGGTTAGGTTAGGTTAGGTTAGGTTAGGTTAGGTTAGGTTAGGTTAGGTTAGGTTAGGTTAGGTTAGGTTAGGTTAGGTTAGGTTAGGTTAGGTTAGGTTAGGTTAGGTTAGGTTAGGTTAGGTTAGGTTAGGTTAGGTTAGGTTAGGTTAGGTTAGGTTAGGTTAGGTTAGGTTAGGTTAGGTTAGGTTAGGTTAGGTTAGGTTAGGTTAGGTTAGGTTAGGTTAGGTTAGGTTAGGTTAGGTTAGGTTAGGTTAGGTTAGGTTAGGTTAGGTTAGGTTAGGTTAGGTTAGGTTAGGTTAGGTTAGGTTAGGTTAGGTTAGGTTAGGTTAGGTTAGGTTAGGTTAGGTTAGGTTAGGTTAGGTTAGGTTAGGTTAGGTTAGGTTAGGTTAGGTTAGGTTAGGTTAGGTTAGGTTAGGTTAGGTTAGGTTAGGTTAGGTTAGGTTAGGTTAGGTTAGGTTAGGTTAGGTTAGGTTAGGTTAGGTTAGGTTAGGTTAGGTTAGGTTAGGTTAGGTTAGGTTAGGTTAGGTTAGGTTAGGTTAGGTTAGGTTAGGTTAGGTTAGGTTAGGTTAGGTTAGGTTAGGTTAGGTTAGGTTAGGTTAGGTTAGGTTAGGTTAGGTTAGGTTAGGTTAGGTTAGGTTAGGTTAGGTTAGGTTAGGTTAGGTTAGGTTAGGTTAGGTTAGGTTAGGTTAGGTTAGGTTAGGTTAGGTTAGGTTAGGTTAGGTTAGGTTAGGTTAGGTTAGGTTAGGTTAGGTTAGGTTAGGTTAGGTTAGGTTAGGTTAGGTTAGGTTAGGTTAGGTTAGGTTAGGTTAGGTTAGGTTAGGTTAGGTTAGGTTAGGTTAGGTTAGGTTAGGTTAGGTTAGGTTAGGTTAGGTTAGGTTAGGTTAGGTTAGGTTAGGTTAGGTTAGGTTAGGTTAGGTTAGGTTAGGTTAGGTTAGGTTAGGTTAGGTTAGGTTAGGTTAGGTTAGGTTAGGTTAGGTTAGGTTAGGTTAGGTTAGGTTAGGTTAGGTTAGGTTAGGTTAGGTTAGGTTAGGTTAGGTTAGGTTAGGTTAGGTTAGGTTAGGTTAGGTTAGGTTAGGTTAGGTTAGGTTAGGTTAGGTTAGGTTAGGTTAGGTTAGGTTAGGTTAGGTTAGGTTAGGTTAGGTTAGGTTAGGTTAGGTTAGGTTAGGTTAGGTTAGGTTAGGTTAGGTTAGGTTAGGTTAGGTTAGGTTAGGTTAGGTTAGGTTAGGTTAGGTTAGGTTAGGTTAGGTTAGGTTAGGTTAGGTTAGGTTAGGTTAGGTTAGGTTAGGTTAGGTTAGGTTAGGTTAGGTTAGGTTAGGTTAGGTTAGGTTAGGTTAGGTTAGGTTAGGTTAGGTTAGGTTAGGTTAGGTTAGGTTAGGTTAGGTTAGGTTAGGTTAGGTTAGGTTAGGTTAGGTTAGGTTAGGTTAGGTTAGGTTAGGTTAGGTTAGGTTAGGTTAGGTTAGGTTAGGTTAGGTTAGGTTAGGTTAGGTTAGGTTAGGTTAGGTTAGGTTAGGTTAGGTTAGGTTAGGTTAGGTTAGGTTAGGTTAGGTTAGGTTAGGTTAGGTTAGGTTAGGTTAGGTTAGGTTAGGTTAGGTTAGGTTAGGTTAGGTTAGGTTAGGTTAGGTTAGGTTAGGTTAGGTTAGGTTAGGTTAGGTTAGGTTAGGTTAGGTTAGGTTAGGTTAGGTTAGGTTAGGTTAGGTTAGGTTAGGTTAGGTTAGGTTAGGTTAGGTTAGGTTAGGTTAGGTTAGGTTAGGTTAGGTTAGGTTAGGTTAGGTTAGGTTAGGTTAGGTTAGGTTAGGTTAGGTTAGGTTAGGTTAGGTTAGGTTAGGTTAGGTTAGGTTAGGTTAGGTTAGGTTAGGTTAGGTTAGGTTAGGTTAGGTTAGGTTAGGTTAGGTTAGGTTAGGTTAGGTTAGGTTAGGTTAGGTTAGGTTAGGTTAGGTTAGGTTAGGTTAGGTTAGGTTAGGTTAGGTTAGGTTAGGTTAGGTTAGGTTAGGTTAGGTTAGGTTAGGTTAGGTTAGGTTAGGTTAGGTTAGGTTAGGTTAGGTTAGGTTAGGTTAGGTTAGGTTAGGTTAGGTTAGGTTAGGTTAGGTTAGGTTAGGTTAGGTTAGGTTAGGTTAGGTTAGGTTAGGTTAGGTTAGGTTAGGTTAGGTTAGGTTAGGTTAGGTTAGGTTAGGTTAGGTTAGGTTAGGTTAGGTTAGGTTAGGTTAGGTTAGGTTAGGTTAGGTTAGGTTAGGTTAGGTTAGGTTAGGTTAGGTTAGGTTAGGTTAGGTTAGGTTAGGTTAGGTTAGGTTAGGTTAGGTTAGGTTAGGTTAGGTTAGGTTAGGTTAGGTTAGGTTAGGTTAGGTTAGGTTAGGTTAGGTTAGGTTAGGTTAGGTTAGGTTAGGTTAGGTTAGGTTAGGTTAGGTTAGGTTAGGTTAGGTTAGGTTAGGTTAGGTTAGGTTAGGTTAGGTTAGGTTAGGTTAGGTTAGGTTAGGTTAGGTTAGGTTAGGTTAGGTTAGGTTAGGTTAGGTTAGGTTAGGTTAGGTTAGGTTAGGTTAGGTTAGGTTAGGTTAGGTTAGGTTAGGTTAGGTTAGGTTAGGTTAGGTTAGGTTAGGTTAGGTTAGGTTAGGTTAGGTTAGGTTAGGTTAGGTTAGGTTAGGTTAGGTTAGGTTAGGTTAGGTTAGGTTAGGTTAGGTTAGGTTAGGTTAGGTTAGGTTAGGTTAGGTTAGGTTAGGTTAGGTTAGGTTAGGTTAGGTTAGGTTAGGTTAGGTTAGGTTAGGTTAGGTTAGGTTAGGTTAGGTTAGGTTAGGTTAGGTTAGGTTAGGTTAGGTTAGGTTAGGTTAGGTTAGGTTAGGTTAGGTTAGGTTAGGTTAGGTTAGGTTAGGTTAGGTTAGGTTAGGTTAGGTTAGGTTAGGTTAGGTTAGGTTAGGTTAGGTTAGGTTAGGTTAGGTTAGGTTAGGTTAGGTTAGGTTAGGTTAGGTTAGGTTAGGTTAGGTTAGGTTAGGTTAGGTTAGGTTAGGTTAGGTTAGGTTAGGTTAGGTTAGGTTAGGTTAGGTTAGGTTAGGTTAGGTTAGGTTAGGTTAGGTTAGGTTAGGTTAGGTTAGGTTAGGTTAGGTTAGGTTAGGTTAGGTTAGGTTAGGTTAGGTTAGGTTAGGTTAGGTTAGGTTAGGTTAGGTTAGGTTAGGTTAGGTTAGGTTAGGTTAGGTTAGGTTAGGTTAGGTTAGGTTAGGTTAGGTTAGGTTAGGTTAGGTTAGGTTAGGTTAGGTTAGGTTAGGTTAGGTTAGGTTAGGTTAGGTTAGGTTAGGTTAGGTTAGGTTAGGTTAGGTTAGGTTAGGTTAGGTTAGGTTAGGTTAGGTTAGGTTAGGTTAGGATAGGTTAGGTTAGGTTAGGTTAGGTTAGGTTAGGTTAGGTTAGGTTAGGTTAGGTTAGGTTAGGTTAGGTTAGGTTAGGTTAGGTTAGGTTAGGTTAGGTTAGGTTAGGTTAGGTTAGGTTAGGTTAGGTTAGGTTAGGTTAGGTTAGGTTAGGTTAGGTTAGGTTAGGTTAGGTTAGGTTAGGTTAGGTTAGGTTAGGTTAGGTTAGGTTAGGTTAGGTTAGGTTAGGTTAGGTTAGGTTAGGTTAGGTTAGGTTAGGTTAGGTTAGGTTAGGTTAGGTTAGGTTAGGTTAGGTTAGGTTAGGTTAGGTTAGGTTAGGTTAGGTTAGGTTAGGTTAGGTTAGGTTAGGTTAGGTTAGGTTAGGTTAGGTTAGGTTAGGTTAGGTTAGGTTAGGTTAGGTTAGGTTAGGTTAGGTTAGGTTAGGTTAGGTTAGGTTAGGTTAGGTTAGGTTAGGTTAGGTTAGGTTAGGTTAGGTTAGGTTAGGTTAGGTTAGGTTAGGTTAGGTTAGGTTAGGTTAGGTTAGGTTAGGTTAGGTTAGGTTAGGTTAGGTTAGGTTAGGTTAGGTTAGGTTAGGTTAGGTTAGGTTAGGTTAGGTTAGGTTAGGTTAGGTTAGGTTAGGTTAGGTTAGGTTAGGTTAGGTTAGGTTAGGTTAGGTTAGGTTAGGTTAGGTTAGGTTAGGTTAGGTTAGGTTAGGTTAGGTTAGGTTAGGTTAGGTTAGGTTAGGTTAGGTTAGGTTAGGTTAGGTTAGGTTAGGTTAGGTTAGGTTAGGTTAGGTTAGGTTAGGTTAGGTTAGGTTAGGTTAGGTTAGGTTAGGTTAGGTTAGGTTAGGTTAGGTTAGGTTAGGTTAGGTTAGGTTAGGTTAGGTTAGGTTAGGTTAGGTTAGGTTAGGTTAGGTTAGGTTAGGTTAGGTTAGGTTAGGTTAGGTTAGGTTAGGTTAGGTTAGGTTAGGTTAGGTTAGGTTAGGTTAGGTTAGGTTAGGTTAGGTTAGGTTAGGTTAGGTTAGGTTAGGTTAGGTTAGGTTAGGTTAGGTTAGGTTAGGTTAGGTTAGGTTAGGTTAGGTTAGGTTAGGTTAGGTTAGGTTAGGTTAGGTTAGGTTAGGTTAGGTTAGGTTAGGTTAGGTTAGGTTAGGTTAGGTTAGGTTAGGTTAGGTTAGGTTAGGTTAGGTTAGGTTAGGTTAGGTTAGGTTAGGTTAGGTTAGGTTAGGTTAGGTTAGGTTAGGTTAGGTTAGGTTAGGTTAGGTTAGGTTAGGTTAGGTTAGGTTAGGTTAGGTTAGGTTAGGTTAGGTTAGGTTAGGTTAGGTTAGGTTAGGTTAGGTTAGGTTAGGTTAGGTTAGGTTAGGTTAGGTTAGGTTAGGTTAGGTTAGGTTAGGTTAGGTTAGGTTAGGTTAGGTTAGGTTAGGTTAGGTTAGGTTAGGTTAGGTTAGGTTAGGTTAGGTTAGGTTAGGTTAGGTTAGGTTAGGTTAGGTTAGGTTAGGTTAGGTTAGGTTAGGTTAGGTTAGGTTAGGTTAGGTTAGGT
>CM041037.1:0-2500 GCA_023078785.2 Hyles euphorbiae | reverse complement strand
AGTTGGGGTAACAATGATGGCGGGGCGCGATGGGGGGGGAGAGGGACGGGGTGTGGTTTTGGCAGGTGTGGGTAAGCTGATGGCCCGGTGATTGTTCGCGGTTAGGTGAGCGGTAACGGATGCGGTGGCGGAGGTGACTGCAGCATATGTGGTCTTAACCTGTTCTCTCTGGATGGCGATGAGTTCCTCTTTGATGGTATTTACTGCGGAGAGGTGATTGGCAAGTTCCTCCTTGACGCACTGTAATATGTCTGCCTTTAAGTTGTGGTTGTTGGTGTCGTCGGGTCTGGTTGGTTCGGTGGATGCTGTTGGTTCGGTGGGTGTTTCTGTTTGTTCCTCGGTGAATATGCGGGGAAAGTCTATGTCATTTTCCAGGATAAGCGCCAGTTCTCTCAATTCTCGGGCGATACATCTCACCAAGTTTTTACTCTTATTTGTGATGCTCTTTTCACTCATGAGTGCGAATAGTGTTTCGGCATATTCGCCTACTATATGGGAGACTTTGAAGCGATCTTGTGGGAATTCCTCCATCTTGTAGGGCAGCTCGGGGAAGCCCACAGGGTAGTTGCATTCTTTATACTTTAAGTCAACATGTGCCGGAGCCTTCCATTCTCCCATGTTGCAGGTGGTAGCGAATTCTTGGTTTTTGGGGTGTGGGTGTTTTTAGGAGGGGAATTCGGGAATTCCGCCGGGGCCAATCGCTAGGCCTTCCCGAGCCGGTTCTAACGAACCCAAACTCGGGGGGTCTAGGACCGGAAACGGCGGAGATAGGATTAGGGGGGGTGAGGTAAGGTATGTGGGAGGGGGGGGGGGGGAGGAGGTCTCGTGGGAAGACGATTGGGCTATGGGAAAGTTTGAAATGGGTGTAGGGGGGTGGAGGGGGGGAATTCGGGAATTCCGCCGGAGCAGATCGCTAGGCCTTCCCGAGCCGGTTCTAACGAACCCAAACTCGGGGGGTCTAGGACCGGAAACGGCGGAGATAGGATTAGGGGGGGTGAGGTGAGGAAAGTGGGGGGGGGGGGAGGGTCTCGTGGGACGAAGATTGGGCTATGGGAAAATTAAAATAGGTGTGGGAGGGTGGGGGGGGGGAATTTCGGAATTCCGCCGGGGCCAAACGCTAGGCCTTCCCAAGCCGGTTCCAAGGAACCCAAGCTCGGGTGGTCTAGGTCCGATAGCGGCGGAGATAGGATTAGGGGGGGTGAGGAAAGGAATGTGGTGGGAGGGGGGGGGGGGGGGGGGTTTCGTGGGGTGACGTTGGAGTGATGTTTCGTGAGAAGGGCAGCGGGGGGTAGAGGATGCTGAAATGGTTAAGTCCGGGAAAAAGTGGGAGGAGCCAAGGTAAAAGGGGGCGGGACTTAACTTGGAGTGGGCGGGGCTAAGACGGAAAAAGGGGGAGGAGCCAACAAAAGTGGGTGGAGTTATGTGGCAAAGTGGGAGGAGTTTACCCAATGTGGGTGGAGTCTATTTGGGCAGAGGGCCAATGAGATGATCAATAAATATTGATAGGTTGGTCAATTAAACCAATGAAATGATCAATAAATAGTCATTGGCCAACTAAGTGGCCAATGATATGGACAATAAATATTAATTGGTGGGAAGGAAGGGCCAATGGGTGATGCAATAAATCGTAGTTGGCCGGAAGTCCGGCCAATGAAAAAGTCTAGCTTGTGAATATTGTGAATGATTATGAATACTGTAAATGAGATAAAAATAGATCTGTGAATATGATGAATATGGATATTGGATGGGAAAACCTCGCTCGTTCAGCCGCTATTGCTCCGATCAGGTCGTGAGTGGTGTCGTTGTAATCGGGAGGTTGCCCTCTACCAGATTATTCTGTCAGACAGACTTCGTACCTGTATGCTGGCTAGATATGACCTTCTTCCGGCGATTCTGAAAATGACTTTTTTGTCTATGGGTGGATCTGGCTGTTTCTTGGTGTGTAGGCTGAGGGTCTTCAGAAAATGACCCCTGGACAGGTTCCAAGTTTCTGGGTCTGAAGGTCACGGAGTAATTACTTAGTAAATATTCTGTACAAAACTCACTGTATATCCTGGTGGATCCGAGGCACTTCCCGTTGTCCTATGGTGATGATATTGGTGTCCACTGATTCGTGATGAAATGGCGCTTCTTCTGGTGCGGGAACTGGCTCAAGGTCTCAACTCCTGAGAGCAGGAGAGCCCTCCGAAGTCGAGTTGAGGATTTCAGGGGTGAAAGCACCGCTCAATCAGCCACTATTGCTCCGATCAGGTCGTGAGTGGTGTCGATAGAATCGGGAGGTTGCCCTCTACCAGATTATGCTGTCAGACAGACTTCGTACCTGTATGCTGATCAGATATGACCTTCTTTCTGCGATTCTGAAATTGACTTTTTGGTCTCTGGATGGATTTGGCTGGTTCTTGGATATGTCGGATAAAGATTCCCAAAAAATGGTTTTAGCACTATTTCCAGGTTTCTAAGTCCGAAGGTCACTGTGTAATCACTGTTTGAATATTTCGTG
>CM041036.1:17475331-17505000 GCA_023078785.2 Hyles euphorbiae | reverse complement strand
AACCTAACCTAACCTAACCTAACCTAACCTAACCTAACCTAACCTAACCTAACCTAACCTAACCTAACCTAACCTAACCTAACCTAACCTAACCTAACCTAACCTAACCTAACCTAACCTAACCTAACCTAACCTAACCTAACCTAACCTAACCTAACCTAACCTAACCTAACCTAACCTAACCTAACCTAACCTAACCTAACCTAACCTAACCTAACCTAACCTAACCTAACCTAACCTAACCTAACCTAACCTAACCTAACCTAACCTAACCTAACCTAACCTAACCTAACCTAACCTAACCTAACCTAACCTAACCTAACCTAACCTAACCTAACCTAACCTAACCTAACCTAACCTAACCTAACCTAACCTAACCTAACCTAACCTAACCTAACCTAACCTAACCTAACCTAACCTAACCTAACCTAACCTAACCTAACCTAACCTAACCTAACCTAACCTAACCTAACCTAACCTAACCTAACCTAACCTAACCTAACCTAACCTAACCTAACCTAACCTAACCTAACCTAACCTAACCTAACCTAACCTAACCTAACCTAACCTAACCTAACCTAACCTAACCTAACCTAACCTAACCTAACCTAACCTAACCTAACCTAACCTAACCTAACCTAACCTAACCTAACCTAACCTAACCTAACCTAACCTAACCTAACCTAACCTAACCTAACCTAACCTAACCTAACCTAACCTAACCTAACCTAACCTAACCTAACCTAACCTAACCTAACCTAACCTAACCTAACCTAACCTAACCTAACCTAACCTAACCTAACCTAACCTAACCTAACCTAACCTAACCTAACCTAACCTAACCTAACCTAACCTAACCTAACCTAACCTAACCTAACCTAACCTAACCTAACCTAACCTAACCTAACCTAACCTAACCTAACCTAACCTAACCTAACCTAACCTAACCTAACCTAACCTAACCTAACCTAACCTAACCTAACCTAACCTAACCTAACCTAACCTAACCTAACCTAACCTAACCTAACCTAACCTAACCTAACCTAACCTAACCTAACCTAACCTAACCTAACCTAACCTAACCTAACCTAACCTAACCTAACCTAACCTAACCTAACCTAACCTAACCTAACCTAACCTAACCTAACCTAACCTAACCTAACCTAACCTAACCTAACCTAACCTAACCTAACCTAACCTAACCTAACCTAACCTAACCTAACCTAACCTAACCTAACCTAACCTAACCTAACCTAACCTAACCTAACCTAACCTAACCTAACCTAACCTAACCTAACCTAACCTAACCTAACCTAACCTAACCTAACCTAACCTAACCTAACCTAACCTAACCTAACCTAACCTAACCTAACCTAACCTAACCTAACCTAACCTAACCTAACCTAACCTAACCTAACCTAACCTAACCTAACCTAACCTAACCTAACCTAACCTAACCTAACCTAACCTAACCTAACCTAACCTAACCTAACCTAACCTAACCTAACCTAACCTAACCTAACCTAACCTAACCTAACCTAACCTAACCTAACCTAACCTAACCTAACCTAACCTAACCTAACCTAACCTAACCTAACCTAACCTAACCTAACCTAACCTAACCTAACCTAACCTAACCTAACCTAACCTAACCTAACCTAACCTAACCTAACCTAACCTAACCTAACCTAACCTAACCTAACCTAACCTAACCTAACCTAACCTAACCTAACCTAACCTAACCTAACCTAACCTAACCTAACCTAACCTAACCTAACCTAACCTAACCTAACCTAACCTAACCTAACCTAACCTAACCTAACCTAACCTAACCTAACCTAACCTAACCTAACCTAACCTAACCTAACCTAACCTAACCTAACCTAACCTAACCTAACCTAACCTAACCTAACCTAACCTAACCTAACCTAACCTAACCTAACCTAACCTAACCTAACCTAACCTAACCTAACCTAACCTAACCTAACCTAACCTAACCTAACCTAACCTAACCTAACCTAACCTAACCTAACCTAACCTAACCTAACCTAACCTAACCTAACCTAACCTAACCTAACCTAACCTAACCTAACCTAACCTAACCTAACCTAACCTAACCTAACCTAACCTAACCTAACCTAACCTAACCTAACCTAACCTAACCTAACCTAACCTAACCTAACCTAACCTAACCTAACCTAACCTAACCTAACCTAACCTAACCTAACCTAACCTAACCTAACCTAACCTAACCTAACCTAACCTAACCTAACCTAACCTAACCTAACCTAACCTAACCTAACCTAACCTAACCTAACCTAACCTAACCTAACCTAACCTAACCTAACCTAACCTAACCTAACCTAACCTAACCTAACCTAACCTAACCTAACCTAACCTAACCTAACCTAACCTAACCTAACCTAACCTAACCTAACCTAACCTAACCTAACCTAACCTAACCTAACCTAACCTAACCTAACCTAACCTAACCTAACCTAACCTAACCTAACCTAACCTAACCTAACCTAACCTAACCTAACCTAACCTAACCTAACCTAACCTAACCTAACCTAACCTAACCTAACCTAACCTAACCTAACCTAACCTAACCTAACCTAACCTAACCTAACCTAACCTAACCTAACCTAACCTAACCTAACCTAACCTAACCTAACCTAACCTAACCTAACCTAACCTAACCTAACCTAACCTAACCTAACCTAACCTAACCTAACCTAACCTAACCTAACCTAACCTAACCTAACCTAACCTAACCTAACCTAACCTAACCTAACCTAACCTAACCTAACCTAACCTAACCTAACCTAACCTAACCTAACCTAACCTAACCTAACCTAACCTAACCTAACCTAACCTAACCTAACCTAACCTAACCTAACCTAACCTAACCTAACCTAACCTAACCTAACCTAACCTAACCTAACCTAACCTAACCTAACCTAACCTAACCTAACCTAACCTAACCTAACCTAACCTAACCTAACCTAACCTAACCTAACCTAACCTAACCTAACCTAACCTAACCTAACCTAACCTAACCTAACCTAACCTAACCTAACCTAACCTAACCTAACCTAACCTAACCTAACCTAACCTAACCTAACCTAACCTAACCTAACCTAACCTAACCTAACCTAACCTAACCTAACCTAACCTAACCTAACCTAACCTAACCTAACCTAACCTAACCTAACCTAACCTAACCTAACCTAACCTAACCTAACCTAACCTAACCTAACCTAACCTAACCTAACCTAACCTAACCTAACCTAACCTAACCTAACCTAACCTAACCTAACCTAACCTAACCTAACCTAACCTAACCTAACCTAACCTAACCTAACCTAACCTAACCTAACCTAACCTAACCTAACCTAACCTAACCTAACCTAACCTAACCTAACCTAACCTAACCTAACCTAACCTAACCTAACCTAACCTAACCTAACCTAACCTAACCTAACCTAACCTAACCTAACCTAACCTAACCTAACCTAACCTAACCTAACCTAACCTAACCTAACCTAACCTAACCTAACCTAACCTAACCTAACCTAACCTAACCTAACCTAACCTAACCTAACCTAACCTAACCTAACCTAACCTAACCTAACCTAACCTAACCTAACCTAACCTAACCTAACCTAACCTAACCTAACCTAACCTAACCTAACCTAACCTAACCTAACCTAACCTAACCTAACCTAACCTAACCTAACCTAACCTAACCTAACCTAACCTAACCTAACCTAACCTAACCTAACCTAACCTAACCTAACCTAACCTAACCTAACCTAACCTAACCTAACCTAACCTAACCTAACCTAACCTAACCTAACCTAACCTAACCTAACCTAACCTAACCTAACCTAACCTAACCTAACCTAACCTAACCTAACCTAACCTAACCTAACCTAACCTAACCTAACCTAACCTAACCTAACCTAACCTAACCTAACCTAACCTAACCTAACCTAACCTAACCTAACCTAACCTAACCTAACCTAACCTAACCTAACCTAACCTAACCTAACCTAACCTAACCTAACCTAACCTAACCTAACCTAACCTAACCTAACCTAACCTAACCTAACCTAACCTAACCTAACCTAACCTAACCTAACCTAACCTAACCTAACCTAACCTAACCTAACCTAACCTAACCTAACCTAACCTAACCTAACCTAACCTAACCTAACCTAACCTAACCTAACCTAACCTAACCTAACCTAACCTAACCTAACCTAACCTAACCTAACCTAACCTAACCTAACCTAACCTAACCTAACCTAACCTAACCTAACCTAACCTAACCTAACCTAACCTAACCTAACCTAACCTAACCTAACCTAACCTAACCTAACCTAACCTAACCTAACCTAACCTAACCTAACCTAACCTAACCTAACCTAACCTAACCTAACCTAACCTAACCTAACCTAACCTAACCTAACCTAACCTAACCTAACCTAACCTAACCTAACCTAACCTAACCTAACCTAACCTAACCTAACCTAACCTAACCTAACCTAACCTAACCTAACCTAACCTAACCTAACCTAACCTAACCTAACCTAACCTAACCTAACCTAACCTAACCTAACCTAACCTAACCTAACCTAACCTAACCTAACCTAACCTAACCTAACCTAACCTAACCTAACCTAACCTAACCTAACCTAACCTAACCTAACCTAACCTAACCTAACCTAACCTAACCTAACCTAACCTAACCTAACCTAACCTAACCTAACCTAACCTAACCTAACCTAACCTAACCTAACCTAACCTAACCTAACCTAACCTAACCTAACCTAACCTAACCTAACCTAACCTAACCTAACCTAACCTAACCTAACCTAACCTAACCTAACCTAACCTAACCTAACCTAACCTAACCTAACCTAACCTAACCTAACCTAACCTAACCTAACCTAACCTAACCTAACCTAACCTAACCTAACCTAACCTAACCTAACCTAACCTAACCTAACCTAACCTAACCTAACCTAACCTAACCTAACCTAACCTAACCTAACCTAACCTAACCTAACCTAACCTAACCTAACCTAACCTAACCTAACCTAACCTAACCTAACCTAACCTAACCTAACCTAACCTAACCTAACCTAACCTAACCTAACCTAACCTAACCTAACCTAACCTAACCTAACCTAACCTAACCTAACCTAACCTAACCTAACCTAACCTAACCTAACCTAACCTAACCTAACCTAACCTAACCTAACCTAACCTAACCTAACCTAACCTAACCTAACCTAACCTAACCTAACCTAACCTAACCTAACCTAACCTAACCTAACCTAACCTAACCTAACCTAACCTAACCTAACCTAACCTAACCTAACCTAACCTAACCTAACCTAACCTAACCTAACCTAACCTAACCTAACCTAACCTAACCTAACCTAACCTAACCTAACCTAACCTAACCTAACCTAACCTAACCTAACCTAACCTAACCTAACCTAACCTAACCTAACCTAACCTAACCTAACCTAACCTAACCTAACCTAACCTAACCTAACCTAACCTAACCTAACCTAACCTAACCTAACCTAACCTAACCTAACCTAACCTAACCTAACCTAACCTAACCTAACCTAACCTAACCTAACCTAACCTAACCTAACCTAACCTAACCTAACCTAACCTAACCTAACCTAACCTAACCTAACCTAACCTAACCTAACCTAACCTAACCTAACCTAACCTAACCTAACCTAACCTAACCTAACCTAACCTAACCTAACCTAACCTAACCTAACCTAACCTAACCTAACCTAACCTAACCTAACCTAACCTAACCTAACCTAACCTAACCTAACCTAACCTAACCTAACCTAACCTAACCTAACCTAACCTAACCTAACCTAACCTAACCTAACCTAACCTAACCTAACCTAACCTAACCTAACCTAACCTAACCTAACCTAACCTAACCTAACCTAACCTAACCTAACCTAACCTAACCTAACCTAACCTAACCTAACCTAACCTAACCTAACCTAACCTAACCTAACCTAACCTAACCTAACCTAACCTAACCTAACCTAACCTAACCTAACCTAACCTAACCTAACCTAACCTAACCTAACCTAACCTAACCTAACCTAACCTAACCTAACCTAACCTAACCTAACCTAACCTAACCTAACCTAACCTAACCTAACCTAACCTAACCTAACCTAACCTAACCTAACCTAACCTAACCTAACCTAACCTAACCTAACCTAACCTAACCTAACCTAACCTAACCTAACCTAACCTAACCTAACCTAACCTAACCTAACCTAACCTAACCTAACCTAACCTAACCTAACCTAACCTAACCTAACCTAACCTAACCTAACCTAACCTAACCTAACCTAACCTAACCTAACCTAACCTAACCTAACCTAACCTAACCTAACCTAACCTAACCTAACCTAACCTAACCTAACCTAACCTAACCTAACCTAACCTAACCTAACCTAACCTAACCTAACCTAACCTAACCTAACCTAACCTAACCTAACCTAACCTAACCTAACCTAACCTAACCTAACCTAACCTAACCTAACCTAACCTAACCTAACCTAACCTAACCTAACCTAACCTAACCTAACCTAACCTAACCTAACCTAACCTAACCTAACCTAACCTAACCTAACCTAACCTAACCTAACCTAACCTAACCTAACCTAACCTAACCTAACCTAACCTAACCTAACCTAACCTAACCTAACCTAACCTAACCTAACCTAACCTAACCTAACCTAACCTAACCTAACCTAACCTAACCTAACCTAACCTAACCTAACCTAACCTAACCTAACCTAACCTAACCTAACCTAACCTAACCTAACCTAACCTAACCTAACCTAACCTAACCTAACCTAACCTAACCTAACCTAACCTAACCTAACCTAACCTAACCTAACCTAACCTAACCTAACCTAACCTAACCTAACCTAACCTAACCTTTTTTTTTTTTTTTTTTTTTTTTTTTTTTTTTTTTTTTTTTCTCGCGGGGAAAATCCCTTTACGGACCATCCCACCCCCGAAGGGGCGAGGGTGTGTCGGACTCACCGGCGCCTTCCGAGCCCAGCGAGATGTTGTGCCGCCCGTGGATGTGGACGGGCGGCCGCTGGGTCGGGTCCCTACCACAATACGCGCCGAAATACCGACTAAAAACCCCGCGTCGGCCACCATCGGTGCACTTGAGAGACGGCCCCGGGATACCGATGAACGGACGCGCCAGGACCGCCTCTTTGTGCACCGCCGCTTAGCGACGCGGCAAATGACGCGTGTTGCGTCACGTCTCGGGGGCCGCCAAGGTAGGGACGGCGGCCCCGTGTGGCCTCTGCGGCGCCGGGTTAGTTGTTGTCCCGGCGCCTCCTACGTCTCCTGTGGCGACGAGCGGGATCGGTCTGCTCCCGATCCCGCTCAGCGCTCTCCTTCTGCGACATGACACGTTCGCAGAAGGAGAGCATGGCTCGCCACGAACTCCGGCTGCCGACCATGGCGGCGACCACGGCCGGCAGCGAGAGGTCGCGTCCAACGACCGCAGTGAGAGCGCTGCGCTCCTCGTCCCAGGCTGGGCACTCCTCCAGCGTGTGCTGGGCCGTGTCCTCACGGCAGTTGCCACAATGGTGGCACACGGCGGACTCCTCCGCTCCGGCTATGCGACACAGGTACGCACCGAAGCAGCCGTGCCCGGTGAGCACCTGCGTCAGCCGGAAAGTCGGCGCGCCGTGGCGCCTGTCCAGCCACTGCTCGAGGACAGGTCGCACTGCCGCGACGGTCCTCGTACCAGCACTAGGGCTCTCCAGCCTGGAACGCCACTCCTCCACAGCGGACCTGCGGGGCGAGGCCAACATGGCCTCGACCTCCCTGGGGACCAACCTCTGCCCACGCCCGGACGCCTCCTCTCGTTGGAAAAAAGCTGACGAGAGGATCTTGGCGTCCAGCACCCAGGGCAGAGAACCTAACCTAACCTAACCTAACCTAACCTAACCTAACCTAACCTAACCTAACCTAACCTAACCAGTCGCAACGCAACCGCATGCGAAAGCGCCACGGAAATCAAGCGCTCCGTACTTGAAAAATCGGAAAAATAAGTTTTTGTGCTCGGAAAACCACCATTTTTGGTGAAAAGGTGTATATAAGTGACAGTGACACACAGTGAAAATCTCGTGAAAATTAGACCAAAAATAAGTGAGATTTTGAGGAAAAACGGATATTATAACCTCAAAAACACGTGCTCGGAAACAAAAAGTGAAACGCTGCCCGAAAACGATCTTTAAGGTACTGTTTTAAAAGTGTGATTAGTTGCGTAGTGACACCCTCGACATTTCTAGAAAATTCCAGATTTTTTCACCCAGGAATTTCGAAGAAATTCGATAAAATATTTTAAGACCACGTGGTGAAAAAATGTCAAAATTGAGATAATTGGAAATTTCTTTGCCAATAAATATTCGTGGAAGGGATCAAAATAAGGCCCTGAAATTAGAAATCCAAAAACTTTAAAAATAACAAAAATATTAACAATTAAACTTTGGAAACACTCATCCCCTAAGTTTGACATTGAATAACTTTGTCAAACGATCTATGACATATTGTTTTTGACACAAGAACACGTAGCCAAGTTATTCTTCTTGCATGAGAAAAAAGAATTTTAGAAAAATCTGCAAAAACAAAAAAGATAGAAATTAAAAACTGAACCATGAACTTTGACGAAAATTGTGAAAAATTTAAAAGGGCCGATTTTTCCAAAAATATCCCTTTGAAAATCAAGGACAAAGTGCAGGAAGTATTTTTCTGACCTCAGTAATCCACCTACCAAGTTCCAACGAAATCGGGACAAAGACAAAAAAGTCGATTTCAGAAAAATCTTCCCGCGGGAATATCCTGGAAAGTTCTGGATACGATGTCTGTCTGAAAACGTATCCTGAAAGAAGACAGCTCAGCGCATCCATCGACACCAAGAACGCCGGGATCCGACTCCAGGAAGACCTTCAAACCCACATCTGGAAAACTATTACTAAGGTTAAAACTCTAAATTATTGACCTAGATTTTAATACTGTATAGTATCCAAAATTTTAATCCTGTTTTAAAAATGTATGTTGCACATGATAGCTAAGATAGTCTTAAACCTAAAATTCAAAACCTATTTAAAATATATAAAGAAACAAAGAACCTATTAAGAAAAAAACTAAGTAAAGTAGAAAATAGAATAATTTCCATCTGAACATCAATTAAATTCATAAATTTTAATATTTTAACAGAAATATTTCAAACTGTGTGACATATTTCAGAAAAATACTGTGACTTTCACAGAAAACAATTTGGTACAAATTGGAAATCCTGGAGTTGAAATAATATAGTTAAGATTGAAAGTAAACTTGGTAATGGTAATAATTTAATTGAACTAAGTGTTAATTTAATTAATTTGACTTGGATAATTTGTGAGTCCAATATAAATTCATTTTATTACAGATTGATCGAGTTGACCCCGCCCCCCCCCCCCCCAATACCTATCCCAAAAATCGTAACAAAATTTTAGGCTCCGCCCACTTTTTCCAAAATTGTTCCTAAGACCATCCCCTACCCTCCCCCACCCCTTTACCAAAACATAGCTCAATAGTCACCCCACGAAACCTGCCCCCCCCCCCTCCCCTGCCCCCACCCCAAATTTTTACCTCACCCCCCCTAATCGTATCTCCCTACCTATCCATCGTAGACCCACCGAGTTTGGTATCATTGGAACCGGCCCGGTGAGGGCTACAATCCTGCCCTGCCAGAATCCCTAAAATCCCCCCCCCCAACCAACCAACCCCAAAAATATATTTGAAGTTCCCATTCGCCTCCCCACGAAACCTTCCCCCCCCCCACCTCCCCTACCCCCACCCCAAATTTTTACTTCACCCCCCCTAATCCTATCTCCTTACCTATCCATCGTAGACCCACCGAGTTTGGTATCATTGGAACCGGCTCGGTGAGGGCTACAATCCTGCCCCGCCAGAATCCCTAAAATCCCCCCCCCCAACCAACCAACCCCAAAAATATATTTGAAGTTCCCATTCGCCTCCCCACGAAACCTTCCCCCCCCCCCACCTCCCCTACCCCCACCCCAAATTTTTACCTCACCCCCCCTAATCCTATCTCCTTACCTATCCATCGTAGACCCACCGAGTTTGGTATCATTGGAACCGGCTCGGTGAGGGCTACAATCCTGCCCCGCCAGAATCCCTAAAATCCACCCCCCCAACCCACCAACCTCAAAAATATTTTTGAAATTCCCATTCGCCTCCCCACGAAACCTACCTCCCCCCCCCACCTCCCCTGCCACCACCCCAAATTTTTACCTCACCCCCTCTAATCCTATCTCCCAACCTATCCGTCGTAGACCCACCGAGTTTGGTATCATTGGAACCGGCTCGGTGAGGGCTACAATCCTGCCCAGTCAGAATCCCTAAAATCCCCCCCCCCATCCCCCTAACCCCAAAAATTATTTTACCCTAAATATATTTCTTACGGGGGCGAGCTTGGTCACCTCTGGTCGATAATTGTGTTAGACAGTAAGCCTTATAATAAGTTACAATAGGACCTAGACATACTTACCTGGATAATACAGGGACAAGGACCTGCTGCACGCAGTGAGCTGCCAAACCGGGACCTGTAAAAGAAACGTTCTATTATTAGTATTAAGAATTGACAGTTAGTGAGCTCTTTACACTCATTAACGTAGGATTAGTAATACTGACACTCTGCAAGCCATTTACACTTGCAGAAAATTTTTAATAAAAATTGACACATTCCCCTAACATTACCTCTGGTCCCATAATAAAATGTTTGGATTCCGTACCCCTGCCAAAGAAAATAGGGCAACAAGCAAAACACCTGAAAAAGTAAAAAGCCCAATGGAGATCTCTGGGACAAAGGTTGCGCAGGCGCGACTGAGCCTGGAGTCGCAAATGGAGAAGCCGGAAGGAACCGGGACAGCCGGGCCTGCGAGGCCTAAACCAAGAGGTCTCCTTGTAGAGACAAAGGGGCAAACAAAAAAGACAATCTCGACAGTATCGCCGCCTGGGAAAGCCGGGGGCATGAGTCGAGTTGCCGAAGCGAAAGCCTGTTTGATGAGAATCAAACTACAAATAAATAATAGCCGAAACCTCAAAACGGAAATTAAAAATGACGTACTGGAGGCCACAGAAAAAATGTATAGGATAGTGACAGAGTGTGAAACGGAAAGAAAACGGGAACAGAAAAAGGAACACGGAGACCTGACCCAGAGCCCGGAGCCAGTCAACAAAACAGAAGGAACAAAAGAGGAAAGAACGAAACATGAACAACTAATTAAGAAGATCGATGAACATATGGATATGTTGGAAAGAAACAGAATAGAGATCAATAAGTTAAAAGAGGAGATGGAACACAATAGGGAAGAGATGAGACAAGGCAGGAGTTACGCAGCAGTCGTAACGGGCTCAAAGGGAGAAGAACAAACACCTACAGCCATGCACTCCATCGCCATAACAGCGACAGACGAAGAAGCGTCAGGCGATGAGGTGTTTGAGAAAATAAGACTGACCCTCAACGCCAGAGAGGAGGGCATGAAGATAGACAGGATTCGCAAAGCGAAAGATAGAAAGATTATAGTAGGATGCAGGTCGAAAGAGGAAATGGGAAGGGTAAAGGAAAAGATCAGGACAGCAGGAAAGGGACTAAAAATGGAGGATGTTCATAACAAGGAGCCTATGATCCTGCTCAGAGACGTCCTATCATATAACAAGGATGAGGACGTGGTGCGAGCACTACTCACCCAGAACAAGGGCCTGCTGGGAGACGTGTGCGGGGATGGCACGTGCCTGAAGGTTAAATTCAGGAGGCGGGCAAGGAACCCGCATGCGTCTCACATCGCGGTCCAAGTTCCACCCGTCGTGTGGAAGCGGCTCACGCAAGCGGGGTCGGTCCACATAGACGTGCAACGGGTGCGCGTTGAGGATCAGTCCCCACTGATACAGTGCTCCCGCTGCCTGGGCTACGGGCATGGTAAGCGGTTCTGCCGGGAACAGGTTGACGCGTGCAGCCACTGCGGGGGTGCTCACCACCGGTCGGAGTGCGCCGACTGGCTGGCGAGGGCGCCCCCGTCGTGCTGCAATTGCGAGAAAGCCAAGCTGGGCGGAACCGGGCACAATGCCTTTAGCCCAGAGTGCCCTGTGAGGAGGAAATGGGATATCCTGGCGAGATCCGCCGCAGCATATTGCTAAGGTGGATCCCAGGAACCCAGATCAGACTTCATCCCCAGCGAGCGCGGAACCGACATCCGTGGCGCAAGCCAACCTCCAGAGGAAACAACTAGCTACGCTGGAGTTTCTTCTGGAGGCCGAACGGCGGAAGGTCGACTTCGCGCTACTCCAGGAGCCCTACGTGGGGGGCCGAGGTAGAATGAGAGACCACCGGGGGGTGAGGATCTTCCAGGGAGATAACGGGCACGGGGCCGTGGTCAAGTCGGCCATTGCAGTGTTTAATGACGACTTGACCGTGACCCAATTCCCGACCCTCACCACAACCAACATCACGGTGGTGAAGATCCTCACCGGGGCCCGCGACATAGCGGTCATCTCGTTCTACTTCGAACCCGACAAACCCATAGGGCCATACCTGGAACAACTGGGGAAAATAGTTGAAAAACTGGGATCCCGTGAAATCCTCATAGGGGGCGACACCAATGCCAAAAGCGCTTGGTGGGGCAGCGGGGACACCGACTCCAGGGGGGAGGCAGTGGCAGGCATGCTGGAGGAATGTGGACTTCAGGTGCTCAACGACGGCCTGCAACCGACCTTTGAGACGGTCAGAGGAGGAAGGCTCCTCACGAGCCATATAGATGTAACGGCGTGCACAGAGGACCTTCTCGACCTGGTGGAGGACTGGAGAGTGGATACCACGATGGCGAGCTCCGACCACAACAGTATAGTCCTAAAAATAAATAAAACTAAAATAAAATACATTACGCAAACATCTAAGACAACGAGAAAATACAACACAAATAAAGCGAAATGGAACCAATTTAGAAATAAATTAGAGGAAAATATATTAGAAAACCAACTAACAGAAGCTGAAATAAACAAAATTAAAAATAAAGTAGAAATAGACAAAATGGTAAACAAATATACAGAAATGATCTTGGAAACATGTAAGGAGACTATACCAATTATAAAAAGAAAAAACAATATAAACTTACCATGGTGGTCCAAGGAGCTCGCCAGACTGAAGAAAGAAGTCACCACCAGGAAGAGAAGAATCCGATGCGCAGCGCCAGTCCGGAGATCCAAGGTCGTCGCTGAGTACCTGAAATCAAAAGAAAAATACGAATTAGAAGCCAAGAAGGCGCAAATACAAAGCTGGAAAGAGTTCTGCAAGGTACAGAACAAAGAAAATATCTGGGAGGGGATGTATAGATGTATTGGAAAAGTGAGTAAGAAGCATGAAGACCTGCCACTGCAAAGTGGAGGACGGATCCTCAGTGCGAAAGAATCCGCGGACTTGCTGGCGGTAACATTCTACCCAGAGGACAATCCGCTGTCAGACAACTCAGAACACCAGAGGATCAGAGAAGCAGCCGCTCGAGTAAATGACGTAGTCAATGCTGAGACCCATGACCCACCATTTACAATCGAAGAACTACATGCGGCCACAAACAGCTTCAACCCGAAGAAGGCACCAGGAGCCGACGGGCTGACAGCGGATATTTGTAAAAGAGCCATAGACAGTCAACCGGGATTGTTCCTATCACTGGCAAATAAGTGCCTAGAGCTTGGCCACTTCCCGACCACCTGGAAGGAGGCTACGGTCATCATCCTCCGTAAGCCTGCCAAGGAGGACTACACACAAACAAAGTCCTACAGACCCATAGGCCTTTTGCCAGTGATGGGAAAAATACTGGAAAAGATGGTAGTGGGTCGAGTGAGGTGGCATCTTCACCCGCGGACGAGCCTCCGGCAGTTTGGATTTATGCCCCAGCGGAGCACCGAGGACTCCCTCTATGTCTTAATGAAACATATTAGAGAAAATATAGAGGATAAGAAAATTGTGGTTCTTATATCATTGGACATAGAGGGAGCCTTCGACAGTGCGTGGTGGCCGGCCATAAAGGTCAGACTGGCGGAGGAGGACTGTCCAGTCAACGTCCGAAGGGTGATAGATAGCTACCTCGAGAGCAGGAAAGTCAGAGTGAGGTACGCTGGGGAGGAATCGGAGAGATGGACCTCCAAGGGATGTGTCCAAGGCTCCATTGGAGGTCCAACTTTCTGGAACCTGCTCCTCGACCCACTGCTATCCGGACTGGAGGGGATGGGGTGTTACTGCCAGGCGTTCGCGGACGACGTGGTGCTCGTATTTCACGGCGACAAGATGACCGGAATACAACGCCAGGCCAATGAAACCCTCGCCTTTGTGAGGGACTGGGGAATCCGAAATAAGTTGAAATTCGCTCCGCATAAAACCAAAGCAATGGTCCTGACGCGAAAACTTAAGTACGATTCCCCAATCCTCCACATGGGTGGGGTGGACATTGGCCTGGAAAAGCAAATTAAGATCCTGGGGGTCACTATCGACGGTGGACTCACGTTCAATACCCATGTTACAGAGGTGTGCGGGAAGGCACTCGCATTCTACAATCGGCTTTCTAGGGCGGCGAGACTGCAGTGGGGCTTGGGGCCAGAGGTGATAAAATTGCTTTATACGGCCGTAGTGGAACCGACAATTTTATATGCCGCGAGTGTGTGGGCTCCAGCCGCGCGAAAGCTCGGCGTGAGAAAGCAGCTCGCTGTTGTGCAGCGGGGATTCGCGCAAAAGCTTACGAAGGCCTACAGGACGGTCTCACTAAACTCGGCCCTACTGCTCGCAGGGATACTGCCCCTTGACATTCGCGTCAGGGAAAATGCTTCCCTGTACGAAGTCAAGAGGGGCTATTCCCTGCGAGTGGTGGGAGACCGGGAGGTGGAACGTCCTGTGGCCTTCGGGAGCCTTGACCATCCAGCGCGAAGGGGTGCGGTGCATTACCAGTGCGTGGTGGACGGTGCAGAGGTGAACCAGATCCTTAATGCTGGGGTGTGCTTTTTCACGGATGGAAGTAGGATCGACGGCAAGGTCGGAGCGGCTATTTCCATCTGGGAAAATGCAGTGGAAAGGAAGGCAATCAAATTGAAGCTGGAGAGCTTCTGCACCGTCTACCAAGCCGAGCTGTTGGCCCTCCACAGGGCCGTGGAAGAAGCGGTAAAAAGTGGAAAGGCGCAGTGCAGCATCCTGAGTGACTCGAGGGCGGCACTGGAGACGGTAGCGAGTGGTGTTTCCCTGCATCCCCTGGCGTTCGAGATCAATAAGAATTTATGTCTAGCAAAAAATCGCGACAGAACGATAAATCTATATTGGCTAAAAGCTCACGCAGGGTTGCAGGGAAACGAACGCGCAGACGAGCTCGCAAAGGATGCTGCACTGAAGCTGAAGACGCGGCCCCACTACGACAGGTGTCCCGTTTCATTCGTCAAACGACAAATCCGTAAGGAATCGGTTCACGAGTGGAACGGGCGCTACGTTGAGGGGGAAACCGCGTCTACCACAAAGCTCTTCTTCCCCGACGCTGTGGAGGCGAACAGGCTGGTGAGGAAGATCGCGATCGACTCGATCAATACGCAGGTGTTCACTGGGCATGGCGGGTTCTCTGAGTACCTGAACCGATTCAAGTGCAAGGAGAGCCCGGCATGCATCTGTGACCCTGCGGTGAGCGAGTCGATCGTGCACGCCATCGTGGAGTGCCCTGTATTCCTAAAAGATAGATTCGACCTAGAACAGGAATTAGAAACAGAAATAAGTGTAAATAATTTAAGTAGTATAATAAAAAATAATGATATTAGGCCTAAATTTTTAGAATATTGTAAAAAAGTAGCAAATAGATTAATAATTAGGAATAAGTAGCAATAAGTAGTCTAAAATATATAATATAAGATTATATCATTTTAGAACATAAGAACATAGCAATAAATAGATTTAGGCAAAATTTTGATGTACATAGTAATAAGAGTATAAAATTATGTGGAAATAAATAAAGAAAAACAAAAAAAAATAAAAATAAATAAGCTAGGCCATAAGCAGGATCTCCCAAAGAAGGAGTTAGGAACACCTTAAACTCCCGAAGAAGGAGCTAGAATAGACAGGAGTAAGTATTCACACAGAGAGCGATACAAAAAGTCTCTAGCGCCAGTTAGGGGAGGCAGCGGGGCTAAGCGCCCCAAAAAAAAAAAAAAAAAAAAAAAAAAAAAACCTAACCTAACCTAACCTAACCTCTTTTTTTTTTTTTTTTTTTTTCTCGCGGGGAAAATCCCTTTACGGACCATCCCACCCCCGAAGGGGCGAGGGTGTGTCGGACTCACCGGTGCGCCTTCCGGCCCAGCGAGACGTGGAGCTGGGTCGGGTCCCTATCGTAATTTGCGCACCGAAATACCGACTAAAAACCCCGCGTTGGCCACCATCGGTGCACTTTGGAGACGGCCCCGGGATACTGCTGAACAGACGCGCCAGGACCGCCTCCTTGTGCACTGCCGCTTAGAGCGACGCGGCTTCAAACGCCTTTGGCGTTACGTCTCGGGGGCCGCCAGGATAGGGAAGGCGGCCCCGTGTGGCCTCTGCGGCGCCGGGTTAGTTGGCGTCCCGGCGCCTAGTTCGTCGTCTGCGGTGACGACGAGCGGGATCGTTCTGCTCCCGATCCCGCTCGGCGCTCTCCTTCTGCAACATGACGCGTTCGCAGAAGGAGAGCATTGCTCGCCACGACCTCTGGCTGCCGACCATGGCGGCGACCACGGCCGGCAGCGAGAGGTCTCCACCCAAAACCGCAGTGAGAGCGCTGCGCTCCTCGTCCCAGGCTGGGCATTCCTCCAGTGTGTGCTGGGCCGTGTCCTCGCGGCAGTTGCCACAGTGGTGGCACACGGCGGACTCCTCAGCTCCGGCTACTCGACACAAGTACGCACCGAAGCAACCGTGCCCGGTGAGCACCTGCGTCAGCCGGAATGTCGGCGCACCGTGGCGCCTCTCCAGCCACTGTTGGAGGACAGGTCGCACTGCCGCGACGGTCCTCGTACCAGCACTTGGGCTCTCCAGCCTGGAACGCCACTCCTCCACGGCGGTCCTGCGGAGGGAGACCAGCATGGCCTCGACCTCTCGGGACACCAGTCTCTGCCCGCGCTGGGACGCCTCCTCTCGTCCAAAGAAAACTGACGAGAGGGTCTTAGCGTCCAGCTCCCAGGGCAGAGTTCCCGCTAGAACGCAGGCCGCCTCGTGCGAGACCGTGCGGTAACCCCTGACGATTCGCTGCGCCACCATGCGCTGCGGACGGTGCAGCAGGCGGACGCAACGAGGGTTCAGGGACTCGGCCCAAACGGGACTCCCGTAGAGGGCCATGGACCGCACGACTCCAGCATACAGGTTTCGGCAAGGGATGCCAGGACCATCGGTGTTGGGCAGCAGGCGCCCCAGTGCGCCCGCCGCCTTCACCAGCTTCGGCGACAACTTCTCAAAATGCGCGCGGAAATCCCATCGGCTGTCGAGGATGAGGCCAAGATACCTCATGCTCGAGCCGACGGGAACCCGCACGCCATCCACTGTGAGGTGGGCCTCTGGTGGGGGCCCACACCGAGGTCCGTGGAAACACACGGCCTCGGTCTTGTTCAGGGCCACCGTGAGGCCCAGTCGCCGAATCCTGCCAACCACCAGTCCCGTACCAAACGAGGCTAGCAGGGCGGCTCTCCTGAAAGTCCTGGCCGTCGCTGTCACCAGTGTGTCGTCCGCATAGCAGACGACAGCGACGCCCCGAAGGTTGGTACCACGGAGCACCCAATCGTACCCGATGTTCCACAGGAGCGGACCCAGAACCGATCCCTGTGGAACACCGCACGTCACCGCTCTTCGGTGCCACCCGTTGGCGCCCGGATACACCACGCACCTGTCAGATAGGTACGCGTGCACCATGCGCCGGAGATAGGGCGGCACCTCGTGGTACCGCAGTGCTTCAACAATGCAGGCCCAGGGCATGGTATTGAAGGCGTTGGCGATGTCGAGAGACACCGCCACCACGACTTTGCCCCGGGACACCGCTTCTTCCGCCTGTGCCTTGACCCGCAAAATCGCGTGGATCGTGGACCGGCCCTGTCTGAACCCGAACTGGCAATCCGCCAAGTCCGGGCCCGTGTCCTCCAAGTGCTCGACGAGGCGCGCGTGAACAATACGCTCAAAAAGCTTGCACACCTCGTCGAGCAACACGATGGGCCGGTAGGCCGATGGCGACTCTGCGGGTCGCCCCTCTTTCCGAAGCAGGACAAGCTTGCCCGTCTTCCATCGCGACGGGAAGATGCCCTGCTCCAGGCACGCGGAGAAAAGGCCGCGGAGCCTCGTACCCAGCGACTCGACGGCCAGCACCCAGACACGACCGGGCACCCCGTCGAGCCCCGGGGCCGAGTTTTTGCCCCGCAGCCGAAGCACTGCCGCCTCCAATTCTTGCGGCGAAACCTCCGGGATAATCCCTTCCGAAACCGATGACGACGATGGCGCCGATGGACGTGGCGCCATCGGTGGAGGAGTGAACTCCTCGGTGGCCGGGAACAAGGCCGCGACGACGTCCTCGACGAGATCGGTCCGGAGACTCTGAGTCAGCGGGGGCGCCCACGGACGGAGTTTTTTCATCGCCATGCGATACGGACGCCCCCATGGATCTCTGTCGAGAGTTCTCCGGAACTCATCATTCGCCGCAGCCTTTGCTCGTGCGATGGCCACCCGCAGCGCTCTCTTCGCCTCTCTGTGGAGGTCGAGAAGGAGCCGCTCTTGTTCGTCGTCGCCGGGTCTACGGGTCCGACGACGACGGTGCCTGGCGAGTCGGCGGCGCGCGACTTGGCAAGCCGCACGCAGCTCAGTGAGCTCGGCCGACCACCAGTACACCTGGCGCTTCGCTGGGAGGCGGGTGACCCGGGGCATGGCCGCGTCGCAGACGCGCGACATCGCCACCCCGAACCATTCCGCCTCTTGCTCGACCCGCACCGGCCCGTCCGGTATGGGGAGCCACGCCTGAATTAAAGCGGCCTCCTTCAACGCCTCCACATCGAGGCGTTTTACGGCCCATCGCCGGCCGCCCATGAAACCGACAGTCGGACTACCACCGGACTGGACGGGGACCTGGGAGGTCTGGACGCTGTACCGTATATATAAATGGTCGGACAGCGACTCCTCCTCGACCAGGACCCTCCAGTCTTGAACACGGCGGGCAAGGGCCGGGGTGGCGAACGTCACATCCACCACCGAACCGCCGTTTTGCCGCACGCACGTGTTTTCCGACCCCCGATTCAGGACGACCAGCCCCATGGAGATCGCCCATTCCTCCAGGGCCTCGCCCCGCGCATCGGTCACCGACGAACCCCAGGCCAAGGATTTGGCGTTGAAGTCGCCGGCTACAAGCACCGGGCGAGGCTGACTGTCTTGCACCACCAGGGCCGCCAGACGGACGAGAAAGTTTTCAAAGTCCGCCAGGCGCCTGTTAGGAGAGAAATACACACCTACTACCCAAATCCCTCCCAACAGAACTGCCACACATCCCGTGCCCTTCGCTACTTTTTCGAAGGGCGGGGAGCCGGCAGCGCCCCGTGTGGCGATGGCCACCGAGCCATCCAGGTACCCGGCCCACTCATCAGTGTCGGGGACAGAGTGTGGCTCGGAGACGACAGCCACGTGGATTGACCATTCTGCCAGGGATTGGACGAGCATGCCCTGTGCTCCCTGGCAGTGGTTAATGTTCGCCTGGAGGAAGTTTAGCGCCATTTATGACTGGGCGATCTCCATCATCTCTGGGCGGGCCGGTTGCGGCCGCGCCACAGCCCCGGCGCCCACGCCGCGCTGAGTGCGGGGCGGGACCGAAGATGCAGCGCAGGCCTTACCGCCCACCCGGTGGTCCGCGGGTTTCCCGGCCTCCGCACAAATCGTGCAGTGCGGATCCGCGGAGCACTCTCGCGCCTTGTGTCCCGGTTTACCGCAGCGGTAGCAGAGCCCGCTACGGTCGCACTCGCCGGTGCATTGGACCCGCACATGCCCTTTGTACAGGCATCGGTAACAACGCATGGGCCGGGGCTCGAGCAGCCGTACTGCCGCCGCCACCCAACCCACGAGAACGCGTCCCGCCTTTACAACCTTCTCCGCCGCCTTCGCTGGACAGCGGAGCCACACAGCGCCCAGGCCCGAGCGCTCGTCCCGGATCTCCCCGACCTTGATGTCATCGGAGGAGCACTCGCCGAGACGGGCGACGGCCGCTGCGACTGCCTCAGGGCTGGCTGAAGCGTCCAGCCCCGAGACCCGCATCTCCGCAGTCTTCACAGGCCGAGAGACGCGAACGTTCTCCTCCGACCCACGAAGGACCTCCCTCATTTTGGCGATGAGGGAGTCAGCCCTCGCCTCCGACTCGGGCCCGGGCACCTCAAAGAGAAAAGCCCCGGTGGCTATGCGCCTAGACTTCAGCCCGGCTGTTATACCGAGGCTGGCCAGGTCCACCTTCTTCTGGACCTCACGCAGGACTTCTGCATAGGTAACTCCCCGCTTCAACGCCTCCGGCGTCACCGTGAGAGTCACGGCGGCTTTGCGCGGGAGGCGGAGCTGGGGAGCAGCCCTGCGCATGGTCTGGGCTGGCTTTTGAGCCACCCGGGACTTCTTCTTTCCCCTTCTGTCTACCACGGTCCACGGAGCCTCTGCGGACGTGGCGGGCTGGGGAGGCGGACGCGATACTTGCGACGGCTGTCTGAGCGGGGCCCGTTTACGGTTCCCCCTATTTCGCTTTCGCGATTCCCGCGGGGCCACTATCGGCGGCCTTGGTGCGACTGCTGCTGGCCGGGCTTCTGCAGCAGGCCTGCTGGCAGCTGCCGTGGCAACCCTACTACCGCCCGCCCCTAGTGCGGGCCACGATGCATCTAGCCTCCCTGTGGCAAGGCGCTGGGGCTGAGAGTCTGCCTGAGCTCTCTTACAATCCGCAGCCAGTGGAGGCCTGAGGATAGGCTCTGGAGGCAGCCGCATGGCGAAAGCCTCCAGTTTGGCATCCACTTTCGCCATGTGTATTTGTAGTTCCTTCAGTGGATCCATCTCCGAGGACACCCTCGATTCAGATGTTGGTCGATCCATCGAGCTCAGCTTTGCCATGAGGCTCTCCAGGATCTTCCCTTGCGCAGTAAGCGCCGCCTCCAGCGCTGACACTTTCTCCCGGAGTGTAGCCTTCTCGGCCTCCATCCGCGTTAGCTCCGCGGAGGCCGGTTCCTCGGCCAGCTCAAGCAGCTCAGCCACGCTGTCTTTCAGCTCCTTAATGTAAGTGCCCTTTAAATTGTGGGCCGTACGAGCAACGTGGTTGAGTCGCTCCGCCATTCGAGACAGAGCCTCTCTACGAGTAGCCGGGGCCGCTTCCCTTGGAGCTGGCTTCGACCAGGGGTGCGCTTTCTTGGCCCTTCTTAGCTCAGCCTCATCGGCCTCCATCATTTCGACTTCGGCGACACGCTCCTCGTTAAGAGCCGCCTCATACGCCACTTGCGCCCTGCCAAGAGCGTCGTCCTCTGCGTCCTGACTCCACACTGGGGCCGGAGGTCTGCGTTTCTGCTTTTTTGTGGCAGCTCGGGAGTCGGTCTCTACCGTGCTACCACTGCCGTCGCTAGCCCTTGGCCGCTTTTCAGCAGGGCGAAGTGCCCGCTGCCTTGTGCGGCTTTTCTTCACCTGCGAAGAGTCGCTGCTCATCCCGGACTCCGAGTCAAAGTCGCTGGATGGCGCGTTCCTCTCCGCAGGTTGTTTCTTCGACGAACTTGCTCGACTGGACACTCGAGAGTTGTCCGAATCGGGCAGTCTTTCGACTACAACTGCACAGTCAATAGATTTATTTGAGTTTTTATTTTGTGAAATATCCATTTTTGTTCCCACGAGTATGGGGGAAAAGAAGGTCCGCCCAGGCAGTGCCCCCTGTACCTGGGTAAGCCTAGCGTAACCCGCCAGAGGGTCGGCCGGTACTCTGGCGGGGGTCGCACTAGAGACTGAACTGCCCATCAGCCATGCATCCCCTCGCGGTGCGCCGCCGCTTGGGATTCGGGGTACTTTTTATAGAGGCATCCTCCCTCGCGGTCCGGGCGGTTAAGCCAAGACCCTCGGTCCGACAGGAGTGCGAGACATGACCACAAACCTCACAACCGGATTACGATTTGCGACGGCGACCGTGGGAGGGACACTCCCACAGCCCGCCCGGCGGCGGGGTAAGCGCACACCGGGCCCGCCGATGCCTCCGGGACAGAACCGGAGGTAGGCCCTGAGATGGGCCCCACCTAAAAACGACAGATGGAGGCGGCCGCCACAAAAGACAGCGACCGCCAAACCCCCTGCCCTCCCCGTCGGATATTCGCCGTCGGCCATAGTAGTTGCAGAACTGCAACTACGATGACCCACGTTGCCCAGGGTGCACCACGTGGAGGTTCCCGACATCGCACCCCTAACCTAACCTAACCTAACCTAACCTAACCTAACCTAACCTAACCTAACCTAACCGTTTTGATAGGTTCAGACTGGTTTTGAGCTGTAATACTAGATTTTGGAAAATAACATAATTTTACTTAAAACTTAATACTTTATTAAATTCTGCGAACTTTTAGTATCGACTGTTTTGGATTGTTGCAATTACGAACGCGTCCCGTTGATCCCGATACGTGGACCCCGCGCTCGCTGGGATCTGGAGACCCAAAACTGTTTGTTTTTGCGGAAACCCTTAAAAGTCGACATTTTATTTGAAAAATTCATATTATTGTCTCTGGTAATTTAATTTTGGTTTAGAATTTTAGATTTTTTATATAACCCGTGTCCTGCCGCTCGGTGGCACACGGAGGGAGTGGCTATCCCAAATTTGTATTGTTATTAATATTTAAATTCACTAAATTTTCTTTCAAATATCAGTTTTTGGCCCCCCCTCGAAAATTTTTGCTCCCGGTCGTTCCAGATTATCACACCATTGGACGCGTCTCGTCGAGCCCGACACGTGGATACCACGCATGCTGGGTCTAGACGCACTAAAACTGCAAAAATTGCCCCGCCCACCCACCCAATAGCGTCATTAGGCATATCGACTCGGTTCAGATTTTATGAAAATTTTCGACAAAATTAAAATTTATTAAATTACTTATTTAAAAATTATAGAGAGTCTAGAAACATATTTTTAAAATCCTGAAAAAATACCACGGCTGATTTTACTGACAAAATAATAGAATTTACTAAATTTGACTAAATTTGTAGGCAATATACACCTGCAAATTTCTAATATTTGACGTATACGTTGAAAATTAACCAGTGTTGGAGAGCATCCCACTTGGCCCTCTCCCACTATTAACTGTGCATTACCAACAGTGAATATTAACTGAATACTTGGAATTTATATCTTTGACCAGGCTCAGGGAGCCTTGAACTTTGACCTGGATTATTTTATATAGACAAGCAAATATTAGCACATATTTTTACAAATAGTACAGTGGTCTTATTATCGTGAACCCTTTACACTCACGTAGTTACATATTTGACGGAACCCCTATACCAGGAGAAAAGATGCCCAGTTTCCACACACCTCAGAAGAGACCTTCCCCCCCCACACAAGAGAATGTAACGGGCACCGAAAACCCAGAGAGAGCTGGTCCTGCGTGTAGCCAAACCGTCGCCCAGGCGAGACGCAGCATTGAGTCTCGGCTTGATGTATCGTCAGAGGCCGTGGATACAGCGGTTAAATTGAGGACCAGCCAGAAGGTTAGGATTCCTTTAACTACATCTGCAACTGTAGGCGGAGTGGAGAGGGGAGGCACAACACAGAAGTCGCCGACCGCCGGAACATCTAGTGGACGGAATTCGCCCAAAAAGGCGGGTCCAGTCTACACGAGCAGGACGGCGGAGGCCAGGGCGTGCCTTCTCAAAGCGAAGCTCCAGATTAACAACAGCAGGAACCTGAAAACTGACATTAAGTTAGAAGTAATCGAAGCCACGGAAAGATTGTTCAAGCTGGTAAAGGAGGCAGAGGAAGGAACACCATATAAGGAAGGTGATCAGGACAAAGAAACCGGAAAGCAGAAGGCTAAAAAGGTTAACATAGAGGAAAAGGAAAAAGATATAACATATAGGGAAAAGATAGAACAGGAATTAGTGAGGAAACTGGAGGAGCATGGAAAACTGCTACAGGAAAGTAAACAGGAAATGGAGAGAATTAAGGAAGAGATCAGAAATTGCAAAGACGAAATGGCAGCTCAGAGGACGTATGCGAGTGTAGCAGCTGGTCCACAGCAAGGAAATGTGCCAAATGTGACAACGGCGATGCACTCCATCATCATTACATCAAGAGACGAAAAGGAAACGGGTGATGAGGTAGTGGAAAAGTTTAGAAAAGTGGTGAATGCGACAGAACAAGGAATTAGGATTGATAAAATACGAAAAGCTAAAGAGAGGAAAGTTATAGTAGGATGTCAGGATAAGGACCAACTAGAAAAGATAAAAGAAAGAATAGGAAAATCAGGTGATAGTCTAAAAGCAGAAGAGATTAAAAATAAAGATCCACTCATTATCCTCAAAGATGTACTGAGCTGCCATAAAGATGAGGAACTTATCAGTGCGATAAGGAAACAGAATAAAGGGCTTATACATAAAGTAGGAAATGAGGAAAACAGGATAGAGGTGAAGTATAGGAGACGAGCGCGAAACCCCCTGATGACGCACATCGTTCTGCGAGTCTCACCGCAACTTTGGCAGCGATTTATAGAGGCCGGAGCATTGCACATAGACGTCCAGAGGGTCAGGGTAGAAGATCAGTCTCCCTTGGTCCAATGTTCAAGGTGTTTGGGCTACGGCCATGGGAGGCGATTCTGCAAGGCTTCTCTGGACGTGTGCAGTCACTGCGCGGGACCGCATCTGAGGGCGGAGTGCCCGGAGTGGATGGCAGCTGCAGCACCTACATGCTGCAACTGCCAAAAGGCGAAAATCGCCGACACCGTGCACAACGCCTTCAGTCGGGACTGCCCAGTGAGAATGAGATGGGATGCTCTGGCCCGCTCTGCCATAGCGTATTGCTGAGGTGGTCCCCGTAACCCCCGGCCAGACTATGCCCGACCCTGATCCCGGCGTGAGGCCATACTTGGTCGCACAGGCCAACCTGCAGAGGAAGGCCCTGGCAACGCAAGAACTCATGCTACTGGCAGCAGAGCGGGGACTTGCGTTTGCCTTAATCCAGGAGCCATACGTCGGGGGATCCGGTCGCGTGAAGCAGTACGGGACCGCCAGGATCTTCCAGTGCGCGGAGCGGATTGAAGGGCCGGTCAAGGCAGCCATCATAGTTTTCGATGAGCGAGTGGATGCCTTGATATGCCCAGAATTCACCACGACGAATATTGTCGTGTTGAATGTCCGTACCAGCGCCTGGGAGGTCGTGTTGGTCTCGTGCTATTTCGAACCAGACCGGCCTGTAGCAGGGTACTTAGACCAGATGAGGGCTATAGTCCAAAAATACGGTCCGGGGCGTTTACTGGTAGGGGGGGACACCAACGCAAAAAGCTTGTGGTGGAGTCAGGAGGTCGACCAGAGGGGGGAGGAGGTGTCCGGCTGGCTGGACGAGGCGGGACTTCATGTATTGAACGAAGGCAATACGCCAACGTTCTTCACGGTCAGAGGGGACAGAGCCTATTCCAGCCAGGTGGACATCACCGCCTGCTCGGTCGATCTCCTGGGCAAAATTCAAAATTGGCATGTCGAAGAGGACCTGACGAGCTCGGACCACAATACAATTATTTTTAAAATGGTACAACGCAAAGGGAGCGGAATTAAAATAGAAAGAACTACACGAAAATTTAACACTAAAAAGGCGGATTGGGAAAAATTTGGAAAAGAGATTAAAAAATTAATAAACGAACATAAATTAACCAAATTATACATAGAGAAAATAGACAATAAACAGGATTTAGAGTTTAAAATAGAAAAATATACAGATATTATAACTGAAACATGCGAAAAAATAATACCTAAGAAAAAAGGAAATAAAAAATTTACCGTACCTTGGTGGTCCAAAGAGCTCGAAGGGTCCAGACTCGACATGATGCGGAAGAAACGCAGAATCAGGTGGGCCGCGCACGTAAGGAAAGATAAGGTGATACAGGAGTACAAAGTGGCTAAAGAAAAGTATGAGAGGGAAGCTAAGGAGGCGCAGGTTAAAAGCTGGGTAGAGTTTTGTGGGAAGCAGGATAAAGAAGGAGTATGGGATGGGGTATATCGGGCACTTGGTAGGCTGACAAAGCGGCAGGAGGATCAGCCTCTCGTCAGGGACGGGAAGACCCTGGGATCGGAGGAGTCTGCAAGGTTCCTGGCCGACACGTTCTACCCGGACGACCCTGACGAGGTAGATAACCTGGACCACCGACGCACCAGGGAGCTGGCCGCGCGCGTGAATGAGAGAGTCCATGGTGAGTTACATGACCCCCCTTTCACGATGCGCGAGCTCCGAGTTGCGCTGGCGAGTTTTAATCCCCGGAAAGCGCCTGGCGCCGACGGTCTGACCTCCGATATTTGTGCGCAGTCGATCAGCCAGGATCCAGTGGCTTTCCTATCACTGGCAAATAAGTGCCTGGAACTGGCCTGTTTTCCAAGAATTTGGAAACAGGCCACGGTCGCTGTGCTTCGCAAGCCGGGTAAAGCAGATTACACGGCTCCGAAAGCGCATCGACCAATAGGACTCTTGCCAGTGTTAGGAAAGGTGCTGGAAAAGATGTTGGTGGGTAGACTCAAGTGGCACCTACTACCGAGGTTGAGCCACCGCCAGTACGGCTTTATGCCACAAAAGGGCACCGAGGACTCCCTCTATGTCCTAATGGAACATATTAGAGCTAAGCTTCTAAGGAAACGTGTTATAATAATGATCTCACTGGACATAGAGGGAGCATTCGATAGCGCCTGGTGGCCAAGACTGAAAGTACGGCTGGCGGAAGAGCAATGCCCACCAAACATCAGACGGCTGGTCGACAGTTACCTGGATGATCGGATGGTCAGAGTTCGTTACGCGGGCGCAGAAGCTGCAAAACGGACTGTTAAGGGTTGTGTTCAGGGGTCAATCGGTGGCCCAATCCTGTGGAACCTCCTTCTCGATCCCCTGTTAAAGGGGTTAGAGCAGCGGGGCGACTATTGTCAGGCTTTTGCTGACGATGTCGTCCTGTTGTTTGATGGGGATTCCACGGGAGAAGCACAGAAGCAGGCCAATGCGGCGCTAGCCTATGTGCGGGACTGGGGTATCAGAAATAAACTTAAATTTGGGCCACATAAAACCCAGGCAATGGTTATTACCAAAAAATTAAAGTACGATACTCCAATCCTGCACATGGGAGGAGCCGACATTGGCCTGTCTTCTGAAATAAAGCTTCTGGGACTTACGATTGACCGGGGGCTCACCTTTAACAGCCACGTTAAGCAGACGTGCAAAAAGGCTGCAACAATATACCAAATGCTCGCGAGGTCAGCCAAAGTCCAGTGGGGTTTGGGACCGGAGGTCATCAGGGCAATCTATACGGCGGCGGTTGAGCCCGTAATTCTCTACGCGAGTAGTGCGTGGGCTCCCGCCAGCCGTAAACTGGGGGTGAGGAAGCAGCTCGGAGCAATCCAGCGAAGCTTTGCTCAAAAGCTGACGAAGGCCTATCGGACCGCCTCCCTAAACTCAACCCTACTGCTGGCGGGAATACTACCTCTAGATATAAGGGTGCGAGAAACCGCACTCCTTTTCGAGATCAAGAGGGGGTATTCCCGGCAGGTTGTGGGAGATCGGGAGGTGGAGGTGCCGGTGCCCTTCGTCAAGCTGGACCATCCCGCGGAGCTGGGGAGCGGGTCGTTCAAATGCGTGGTGAACCGGGCAGAACTGGCTGAGCACGTCGGTGAGGGACTTAACATCTTCACTGACGGCAGCAAGATTGATGGGAAAGTCGGAGCAGCGCTGTCCATATGGAATGGCGCTGCCGAGACGAGTACCAGAAAATTGCGATTAGAGCCGTACTGCTCCGTTTACCAGGCGGAGCTTCTCGCTCTACAGAAGGCCGTAGAGGAGGTGCTCCGTAGCAAGCTTCCCACGTGCAGAATCTTCAGTGATGCCAGATCCGCCCTCGAAGTTGTCACTAAAGGTGACTCCCTCCACCCCATAGCGTTTGAGATTAATAAAAAATTGCAAGAAGCCGAAAAACGCAACCAGAAAATTGAAATTTTCTGGGTGAAGGCACACGTGGGGTTGGAGGGCAATGAGAGGGCGGATGGGCTCGCTAAAGATGCTGCACAACACCTCAAGACCCGTGCGCACTACGATAAATGTCCGGCATCATTCGTCAAAAGACAGATCCGGAAGGAGTCCGTTGACGAATGGAGCCGGAGATACGCAGAAGGAGAGACGGCTTCGATAACGAAGTTGTTCTTTCCAGACGCAGTCGAGGCGCACAGGGTCGTCAGAAAGATTGCCCTGGATCCGCTGCTGACGCAGGTATTCACCGGGCACGGCGGGTTCTCCGAGTACTTGCATCGCTTCAAGTGCAAGGAGAGCCCGGGGTGCCTGTGTGATCCCGACGTCGGCGAGACGGTCCCACACCTATTACTCGATTGCCCTATCCATACTCAAGAAAGATATAACTTGGAATGTAAAATAGAATATAAGTTGGAATGGAACAATATAAATAAAATTATATTGGACCAAAGTGCAAGGGTGGACTTTTTAAAATATTGTAAAAATATAGTAAAAATAGTATGTAAGAGAAATAAGTAACAATTTAAATTACAATATATATAAGTGCATTATATAATATTAGTAATTAAGAACAGTAGCTGTCTAGATTAATAATATAAGATATAAAAAAAAAAAAAAAAAAAATGGTAAAGAAAGAAAACCACAAAACAGAAAATAAAAAGAAAAAAGAATAAATAAAAAGACAAAAAAAAAGAAGGAAAAAGAAATATAGATATATATAAAAAAAAAAAAAATAAAAAAATAAAATAAAAATAAATAATAATAAGTAAACTAAACAATAAGTAAACTAAAATAGGTATAGATGCGCAGACTCCAAGTAGAATAGAATAATGCGTTAGTAGATAAGATAGATATAGTAACACTGTGTATCGTAAGAAAATTAGATTTAAGCAAGAATATTATTAAATGTATGTATAGGTATATGAGGGAAGTGTAAACGATTAGATCAATAAGTATAATAAATTAAAAACAAAAAATGTTGAAATAAATATAAGAAATAATTAATTGTACCGATAAATAAAAACCCTTGTCCTGGATAGGGGGTGAAAGGGTGAGACGTAGAGTCCACCATAAAAAAAAAAAAAAAAAAAAAAAAACCTAACCTAACCTAACCTAACCTAACCTAACCTAACCTAACCTAACCTAACCTAACCTAACCTAACCTAACCTAACCTAACCTAACCTAACCTAACCTAACCTAACCTAACCTAACCTAACCTAACCTAACCTAACCTAACCTAACCTAACCTAACCTAACCTAACCTAACCTAACCTAACCTAACCTAACCTAACCTAACCTAACCT
>CM041036.1:17255331-17470331 GCA_023078785.2 Hyles euphorbiae | reverse complement strand
AACCTCAAATCACATATTGGGTAAAACGGAACGTTTTTATGGACGATTTATTGGCGATTTACAAACAAATCATCAGTACTAAGTGAAATATGTAGTCTATCGTGTAATACTCGGTGAAACGGAACGTAAAAAACCGTAAAAACTATGCGAGTTGATTCAGGTGTCAATGTCAATAAAAAATTAAGAATGTTTTGTTGATGGTTTTTGGCGGATTTCGTATCTGCGTTATACTAATATTGATTTGTTTGTGTTTTGTTGTGTTATAATATGTTTTATAACGCCTTAGAAATTATGTTCAGAAGGAAGTTAGTACACCCACTTTATGAATCGGTTAGGTCGAATGTGCTCCAAAACCGACTCAGGGCACCCCGACTTCACGTAGTCTTTTGGCTACCAACCCTAGAGTGTATATAAAAAGCCGGAGGCGCGGAGGGAGAGTAGCCCCCGCCCGCTGTAACAAAGGATAGGCACCCGTGCGAGCCGGAGCGGCTGAGGCTGGTCGCTGGAGGCGACCAGCAAGCCGAAGCTGCAGAGGTGAGCGTGGGTGCCTATCCTTTGTTACGCAAGGGCGAAGGGGCTGCACTTCCCGCAGCGCCGGAGACGTTGCAGAAGCAAATTTGTATTGACAACAAGTGTTTTTGTAGGTTAGGTTACTTAAATTGATATATCTCAGGAATGATGCATTACCTTTTCACGGGAGTGGTACCAGGTGAGATGGGACACTCCCTCTCCCCCTCTCCACACCCCGCACCCCACCACATCGTGCTACCCTATTCTAAATTTTACCCAATTGCCGTGACCAGTTCACTCTTTAAAAAAAATTGGAAATTATATAGGCACAATTGCACAATCTGGCGGATTTTATTTAAAAAAAATATTTTTATCTACATCTCTTACTTAGCAAAGTAAATTTTTGTTCCTCAAATATATTTGAAGAGTGGCTTTATCTATCTATATCGTGTATAATTATCTATGGTTGGTACGTAACTAACGGACAAACATGCGCTTCTGTCTGTATCTGTATCTGTTTCAGCCCATATACGTCCCACTGCAGGGCACGGGCCTACTCTACAATCGAGAATACGATTGAGAGTGGTTAGGCCATATAGTCCACCACGCTGGCCTATTGCGGGTTGGCGGACTTACATACCATAGAAATTCTTATGAATCGCTATGGTATGCAGGTTTCCTCACGATGTTTTCCTTCACCATTTTTAGTGCGTGGTAATTGATTATCAATACACACATGACTCCGAAAAGTCAGAGATGTGGGATTCGAACCCGCGACCACCCTGAACATGTGGGCAGCCGCGTCTAGTCCGTTTACCAACAGGCCACCACGCACTTCACGCGCTTCTGTGATTTACTTTTATTTATTTTAGAAGAACATCTACATAAAAACAAATAAATAAAATGATTGATCCATTTAATTTCCATAAGTATATATATAGATGGCGCTACGAGGCATGTTTATAAATAATAAATACACCCAACAGTCAAATACATAGTCCCGACTCCACATTAAAATCAATTAAGTCTTGTGTCGTGAAAAAGTATCAATTCAATAAAAAATGTCTTATATGAAAAGGATTTTTTTTAATTAGATAGGTACATAATATATTTTGGTGTACTCCGGCAATATGCTTCGATAGAGTATACCTTGTTTAAAACTGTTGCAATCATTTCAAAAAAATAAAGGCAATTTTTGTAGATATGGACATCGTTTTGACATAGATATTATATACACAATGTACTCAGATTTTTAATTTTGTTATATTTCATCAGCCATCAATGAACGACAATGGAAAGATAGATCACGTTCTATAATACGTCACCTACACCAATCACGTTTTATATTATCATGTCCCACGGGAACGTGATAAAAAGTATCCCTCTCCTGGTTCTACGCTACCTCCCCACCAATTCTCAGCCAAAACAGGTTAATTCGTTCTTGAGTTATAAATAGTGTAACTAACACGACTTTCTCTTATAAAATATACGGATTAGTATAATTAATTACAGCTGTACAGTACACGGTATGAAGCGGGACGGTTATTTGAGAATGATGAAATCAAGTTTGAAACCGACATATTTATTTTTCAATAACAACTAATATCACAATTTTTACATCGTAAACATGCTTTATTTACACGCACACTCACACACACATATAACGCATGTACGCGCACCGGTCATCGCGCCGCTCCGCGGGCGTAACGAAATTGATCAAAAACTGTAAGTATCGGTGAGCGGCGCTCACACTAGCACGGGCACGCGGCGGGGCCTGGCGCGGCGGCGCGCGCGCTATAAGGGCAGCTCGGCGCCCACCACCGCCACCGCCACGCCCGCCGCCGCCGGCGCCGACCCGCCCGCGCCGAACGCCGGCACACCCGCGCGCAGCGCCGCCAGCCGCCGCGCGTCCAGCCGCACGCCGTTCTCCTCCGCGCACGCCGCCGCGCGCAGGCGCGGGAACTGCGCCGTGTCCTCCGTCTGCACTTGCCGGTCCGCACACGTCCCTCGATCTGTTCGAATGTTATATCTCAATCTTCGCCGGTACTCGGAGCCTGAGTGCGCTCGTGTCGGCTGATGAAAAAAAAACACACCCGGTTCGTTGAGAGTGGAGAGGTCCGTGGAGGGGGTGAGGTCGGGCGCGCGGGGGAGCGGCGCGGTGCCGACGAGCGCGGCGCACACGGCTCCTCCCGCGGCGCCGCCCGTGCCGCCCGCGCCCCCGCGCCACCGCGCCGGCATCAAGCTGGCGCGCACGTTGCGTTCCGGCCGCACCAATATGATGTAAACCTGCCACACGAAAGCGTTCTCAGAGTAGCGCCAAAAATCATTTTACAGCGGAGTGTGACGAGTGTGCCCCACCTTGGGTGAAAATAGGCAGACGAGGGTGACACTGGCGCTGAGCGAGATGGTGATGGCCATGCTGGTGACCCGCAGCGGCACGTGACTCGCGGTGCCGAAGTACAGCGGCACGAACGCCAGCCAGATCACGCACGTCGTATACATGGTGAAGCCTACATACAAAGACTAGATTAAAGATTTATCAACGAAACGTTTTTAACACGCGCTCTAAAAAACTCTACCGATGTGTTTGCTTTCATTGAACGCTTCGGGGATCTTCCTGGTGAGCACGGCGTACACGGTGCACACCAGGATCAGCACCACGGGGTAGAAGAAGGCGATGGTGTAAGAGGCGTCCACGTAGGAGTCGCACACGAGCATGTTGTCCTCGCGCGTGGGGTAGTGGTGGATGGCGCGCGCCGGCGACACGATCTGCCACACCACCACGATCACCACCTGCGCACGCACAATCAACAAGCGTGTCAGCTCGCAGCCGCGTATACATTCCTTTACTTACAACTGTTCAACTTTCACTCACCTGAATGGATACGAGCGCAGAACATATGAGAAGTTGAGACTTTGGCGAAATGAGTGACGGCCTTCGCGCAGAGTGTTTACTGGCATCGAATATGCGCGCTATCCGATTAGTTTTGGTGAGCAGCGCCGCGTACACTACCGTGAAGCAAAATCCGGTGCCGAACCTGTTCGTGACAAACATATAGCATTCTTTTAAGTGACGCACGATATCTTTTAAATGCACCACTGCGGCGGCCAGGCGACGGTGCATACCCACCGTTGTAGCGCGCACAGCACGTCAGTGGGGCGGAAGACGAGCGCGAAGGTGACGAGGTAGCACATGAGGATGCCGGCCAGCAGCACGAAGGAGAGCTCGCGGCCGCTGGCGCGCACCACCGGTGTGTCGCCGCGCGCCGCCCACACGCTCGCCACGAACCTGCAACGCACACCAGTGAGCACCCACGCGGCACCTCTGCACCGCACACAGCACGGTCGCACACGCACGTGGTGAGCAGGATCCCGAGCGACGAGAACGTCATGGCGGCGATGGCGGCGTGTGAGTCGGGCCGCAGGTACAGCTCGGGCACGGGCGCGCAGCGCGTGCGCGTCGCGTCCGGCAGCGTGCCCCAGGCACACTCCACGCACGCCGTCTCCGACACCGGCGAGCGGATCTACACGCACGACATCCGACATATATTAGCACGCGTCAATCATGTTTCGGCAGCTTTAAGTGGACGAGGGCGGGCTCACCTCGTATTGCGTGCAGTTAAAACAGTGCCAACAGCAGCTCTCTCCCTCTACGTACTGTTTGGCCTGACCCAGCTCGCACTCGGCGCTGCACACGGACTCGGGCGGTCGGGGCTCTTCCCACTTGAATTGAATTTCTAAATGAAAAATATATGCTTTACAAACACCAGTGGTGAGCGGTGAGGGCGGCAGCGTTGGGAATGAGCGCACACGCACCGGTCATGTCGAGCTCTAGCTCTCCGTCGAGGTAGCGGCCCACCTTCAGCCACCGGTACACGCCGCGCGCCACCTGCTTGAAGTGCAGGATATTGTAGCGCGCGGGCCCGTCGCCGTTGCCGTCGAAATGGAACTCGTCGCCACTGAGTCCTGAGAGCGTATCGCGTGTGTGAGTGTCGGGTCAGAGTCGCGCGAGAATACTCGAAGGGATTCAGAGTACGAAAGGGAGACCTATGAAGCGCACTTGTCGCAGGTAGCGCAGCAGCGTGGCGCCGCTCGCCGGCCGCATCGCCTCGCACAGGCCAGGCTTACCACCGCACAAGTCCTCGTGCATATCTCTGGAATTGCATTTGTCTCGTTAATATACATATAGAGCGGAGTGTCAGTGAGTCGCAGTGGCGCTGCGCCGTGCCGACCTACACACGCACACCGGGCGGCGCGTCACCTGATAGCGTGAACGAACGCGAGCACAGCGTCGGCCACGAACTGCAGCTGCGCCTCGAACTCCGTGTTCTCGGCCGAGAGACGTTCGCTGCCCGAGCACTGACGCGAGTACTGTGCGTTGTACGGCGTGCGCGCACTGCCAGGGTACCGACATCGGAATTGGTCCTCCCAAAATTCTGCAATGTAATTTTTCATTATGATCGATGTCGGTTTAAGAGTAAATAGATATCGGTGTTCTAACAGAAAATTACCTACAAACCAGGGGTTTCTGGCGTTGTTCTCGACCGTGAGGTTGAGGAAGTAGTCAGTGAAGCCGCGCACGGGGTTAGCCTGCGGCTGCACACTGATGGTGCCCTCGACGGCGCGCTCGTTGCCGTCGGACACGAGCGCGCGCGCGCTCCAGCCGTCCGAGCCGACCCAGCCGAACGCACCCGTGGCGTCCGCGCGCGCCACCGCCGCCATCACGCCCGCCACCTCCTGGTCCGAGCCGAACACGATCACCCCTGCAACAAGCAACGCCGTCACCACGCGCTGCCAGCCGGCGCCAGGCCGCGGCATCGGCGGTACTGACCTCGCGCGCGGGGTCGCGACAGCAGCCGCGCCACTATAGTGTCGTACGCTTGCTCGTCTGCTTCGCCAGAGTCTTTCACGAGCCGTTCTTTAACTGCGATGCAGATATCGTTGCGTGCCAGTAGCGTCTCCAACTCTTCGAATGCCTGCAGAAATCAAACTAAATAAAGCATTGATCGAAACAGGTTTCTAAGACACATTTAACTATTTGTGCTCAGATATTCGCTATAAATTATAGTCTTGCTTTGCTAAAAATAGGTGAGTGAAAGATTCACAACGTACGAACGAAAATCGTAATCTTCTATATATATAAAAATGAATTGCTGTTCGTTAGTCTCGCTAAAACTCGAGAACGGCTGAACGGATTTATCTTATCTTGGTCTTCAAATGTTCGTGGAGGTCTAGGGAAGGTCTAAACGGTGAGAAAAAATGGAAAAATTGCGAGGAAAAGCCAATTTTTTAATTGTTCAAGCGTGATGCGACCAGCCAATATAGGATGATCTTTGTTTGGTTGACGGGAGAGGTAAACGACGGTCAAGCTTCAACTACCAACCAACGTAAAATGATCTATTTTTCGATTGTCTTTCATTGACGGCTGACGAAATAGAACAAAATTCAAAAAATGTGTACATTGTGTATATAATATCTAGATATGGCGTCTTTCGCGAAATTTGTTAAATGCTAAATAAAATGATGTCCATATCTACAAAAATAGCTCATAGTTTTTTGGGAGTATTGCAAGAGTTTTAAACAAGATATACTCTATCGAAGCGTTTTGCCGAAGTACACCAAAATATATGTAATTATAATTTATCGTGTTCATAAAGGACATTGTTTTTTGAATTGATACCTTTAGATGCGCTGGGGGACAAATTTAAATTCCGCATTAGTATTGTTTTCAGACTCAAGAATAATAAAAGTATTGGTACGTTGATGCCGCATCTAGACATTATAATGAAGCGATATGCAGTTTTATATTTTTAAATATTTGTTTTATTACTTACGTCACCTGGTAAGGCAGTATGAAGGTTTTATTGATTTTTATATGTATAGATAGTCTTCTCAAATAAATAAAAGTAATTCACAGAAGCGCGTGGTTGCCCGTTGGTAACAGGGCCCAGGGCACACCTCAGACTTTTCGGAGTAATTTATACGTGAAATAAGATCCGCAAACCCGCACTAAGCCAGCGGGGTGGACTATAATATGACCTAATATAATAACAGCACTATTTGTCTCCGGAAGGAAAAACGAAAAATGTTGTTCATTACAATGCAATAAAATAATTAGGTATTAAAATATTAGACTTTAGACAGTATTGATGGCAAAAAATGTGGCTATACGAGGTTCACCGGGTCAGCTATCATATAATTATATTAATTGATTTCAATGTATGTCGTCGGAGTAGTAACAGTGTTATAATATCTCCGTAGCGAAATAAAGATTTAAATCTGGAGAGATGGGATGGAATAGAATATAAGGTGGACAAAATGGGACAGAAGAATAAGTATAGGACGGGATTGGATAAGCAGTTTAAGAGAACGGCAGTCATGTTGCTTTTAAATAAAATATGGACTGGAATCTGTATTTGCACCCGGGTGAAGCCGGGCCGGGCCTCTAGTATTATTATAAAGGTGACATTTTGTGTATTTATTACTTCTTTAAGCTCAAAAGACTGGACTTATTTCGATAAAATTTGGTATGACAGTTGCCGATACCGTTGATTCACATATAGGCAATGCATTTTTTATCTAAAAAAAATGTAGTTTTCCCTTGGGATTATCTAGGAGTCGTCCCGTTTAAAGAGATAGACCAATTTCATTGAAACTTAATAAAGAGGAAGTTGATACCTTGAATCATTGCATATGCAATAAAATACCGAAAAAATTGTGTTTCCGTGGAATGAGCAAAGAGTTTAAGTGTTAATATCTGCATCTGTTTTAAACTCATAGGAATAATTAGTGATATAATATAGATTGAATGAAATGGGATATAAGAGTCATGAAATAGGAGAAGACGGTACAGGACGGGATGTAATGGGACGGGACGAGAAAAGCAGTATTACGTCAAACAGTCATGTTGAGTTTAAATACAAAATAGTTAATACGCGAATTAATGTATCTGATGAGAACTCGATTCAATATGTGTCTGCACACGAGCGAAGCTGTGCTGGGCCACTAGTAACTAATAATTATGAGAATGCTATGTGCTATAATAATAATAATAAATTTTTATTATCTCCATTTGATTATTACAAATTCTCTTAATCTAAATATTAGGATACATTACAATTACAGCTCAATCTTATTTTAGAAAAAGTATACATTGACGACTATACTAGTAAAAACTGTGACACAGTCGTCAGCATCTTCCATCATGAGCTGTTTTACAAACACATATTATATTTGTAATTTAGAAGTGCATTATGGCTAAAACAAAAATAAAATAATGATATATATATATATATATATATATATATATATATATAATATGCATTTATGTGTGTGAGTTTGTGTTTTAGTGGGTGGGTGGATGAGTGTGTGCGTGTGTGTTAGTAATATAGTGCATAGTTGCTGCATAGGTACATATTTAAATATGAAATGTACAATCATAACAGTAGTAACAATCCTTAATGACATATTATGGATTCTGTTTCCTCAAAATTTAAATTGTATAGCCAATTCTGAACCTTTTCTTTACACTTAGCCAAGGGTAAGGGGTAAAGGGGTGCGATGTCGGGAACCTCCATGTGGTGCACCCTGGGCAACGTGGGTCATTGTAGTTGCAGTTCCACAACTACTATGGCCGACGGCGAATATCCGACGGGGAGGGCAGGGGATTTGGCGGTCGCTGCCTTTTGCGGTGGCCGCCCCCATCTGTCGTTTTAGGTGGGGCCCATCCCTGGGCCATCCTCCGGTTCTGTCCCGGAGGTTTCGGCGGGCCCGGTGTGCGCTTACCCCGCCACCGGGCGGGCTGTGGGAGTCTCCCTCCCACGGTCGCCGTCGCAAATCGTAATCCGGTCGTGAGGTTTGTGGTCATGTCTCGCACTCCTACCGGACCGAGGGTCTCGGCTTAACAGCCCGGACCGCGAGGGAGTATGCCTCTATAAAAAGTACCCCGAATCCCAAGCGGCGGCGCACCGCGAGGGGATGCATGGCTGATGGGTAGTTCAGTCTCTAGTGTGACCCCCGCCAGAGTACCGGCTGACCCTCTGGCGGGTTACGCTAGGCTTACCCAGGTACAGGGGGCACTGCCTGGGCGGACCTTTCCTTCCCCCATACTCGTGGGAACAGATATGAATGATCCTTTAAAAAACAAAAATCTTCGGAGTTCAGTGGTAGTAGATAGGTTGTCTGACGGAAACGCTTCTCAAGCGTCTAGTCGGGCATCCTCTTTGATGGGTCCACCTGCGGAGAGGATCGCGCCCACCCGAGACTTCGAATCGGAGTCCGGGATGAGCAGCGACTCTTCGCAGGCGTGTAAAAGAGACGCAAAGGTGCGAGGGTCCCGGTCTGCCGAGAAGCGGCAGAGGGCCAGTGATGGTGGTAGTGTGGTGGAGACTGACTCCCGTGCTGCCACCAAAAAGAAGCAGAGACGGCGGCCTCTAGCTCCGAAGCAGAGCTCGGCTGCCGAGGACGAGAAAGTCGAAAGGGCACAGGCGGCTTACGACGCAGCTATGGTCGCTGAGAGTGTCATGGAGGCTGAAATGAGGGAGGCAGACGAAGCCGAGCGGCGGAAGGCCAAGGAGGCTCATCCTAATACCAAGCCGGCTTCTAGGGAGGTAGGCCCGGTCACCCGCAGCGAGGTGCTAATGAAAATGGCGGAGCGGCTCCAGAACGTCTCTCGTACGTCCCGACATCTGAAGGGCACATACGTTCGTGACCTTAACGAGAGTGTGTCGGAGTTGTTTGCAATGGCCCAAGAGACGGCCCCTGCGGAGCTCGCAAGAGCAGAGGCGGAGAAACGTGCCCTCCGCGACAAGGTGACGGCACTGGAGGCGGCCTTGGCTGCCCAAGGAAAGATCCTGCAGGAGCTGCTGGCCGCGCAGCAGCGACCAGTGGTGGAGTTGGCGGACACCTCGGGTGTACCGAGGTTGGATCCCATCATACAGCGCCTGGAGGTGCATATGGCGAGGGTAGACGCCAAACTCGAGGCGTTCGCCATGCGGCTGCCTCCAGAGCCAATCCTCAGGCCTCCGCTGGCTGCTGACAGGGCAAGAGCCCATGCAGCTACTAAGCCGCAGCCCCCTGTTGCGTCGCCACTGGGCACTTCATGGCCAGCCCTAGGGGCAAGAAGAGGAAGGGTGCCCCCCGCAACCTTTAGCCAAACTGCAGCGACAGCCCGACCGGCCGCAGCTGCTGCACCACCGGAGCCACCTCAAGTGGCCTCTAGGGAGTCACGCGGTCGCGTGCGGGGACGCCGTAAACGCGCCCCCAGGTTGTGTACTTCGCTCCCGCCCCCCCAACCCACCACGACTACGGAGGCTCCGTGGACAGTGGTGGCTAGGAGGGGCAAGAAGAAGCCCCGGATGGCTCCACAGCCAGCCCAGGCCCCGCGAAAGACTGCTCCCAGGCTCCGCCTGCCACGTAAAGCCGCCGTCACTCTGACAGTGTCGCCGCAGGCGTTAGAGCGGGGAGTGACATACGCGCAGGTTCTGCGGGACATCACCTGTAAGATTGACCTCGCCAGCCTGGGCATTACAGCTGGACTGAAGCTAAGACGGGTGGCCACAGGGGCTTATCTGTTTGAAGTGCCCGGGCCCGAATCAGAGGCGAAGGCCGACTCCCTCCTCGGAAAAATGAGGGAAGCTCTCCTAGGGTCGGAGAAAGACGTACGCGTCTCCCGACCCGTCAAGACCGCGGAGCTGCGCGTCTCGGGTTTGGATGCTTCAGTCACGCCTGAGACAGTCGCAGCGGCCATCGCCCGCCTCGGTGAGTGCTCCTCGGAGGACATAAAGATCGGGGAGATACGCGCCGAGCGCTCGGGCCTGGGCGCAGTCTGGCTCCGCTGTCCAGTCAAGGCAGCGGAGAAAGTCGTGAAGGCGGGACGTGTCCTGGTAGGATGGGTGGCAGCGGGAGTGAGGCTTCTTGAGCCTCGGCCCATGCGCTGCTTCCGCTGCCTATACAAGGGGCACGTTCGAGTGCATTGTACAGACGAATGTGACCGCAGCGGGCTCTGCTACCGCTGCGGTCAACCTGGCCATAAGGCAAGGGGGTGCTCCGCGGACCCGCACTGCATGCTTTGCGCAGAAGCAGGGAAACCCGCGGACCACAGGGTGGGCGGTAAGGCCTGCGCTGCATCACCGGTCCCGCCCCGCACTCAGCGCGGCATGGGGGCCGGGGCTGCGGCGCGGCCGCCACCGTCCCGCCCAGAGATGATGGAGATCGCCCAGTCATAAATGGCGCTGAACTTCCTCCAGGCGAACATCAACCACTGCAAGGGCGCACAGGGCATGCTCGCCCAGTCCCTGGCAGAATGGTCGATCCACGTGGCTGTCGTCTCCGAGCCACACTCTGTCCCCGACACTGATGAGTGGGCCGGGGACCTGGATGGCTTGGTGGCCATCGCCACACGGGGCGCTGCCGGCTCCCCGCCCTTCGAAAAAGTAGCAAAGGGCTCGGGATGTGTGGCAGTTCTGTTGGGAGGGATATGGGTCGTAGGTGTTTACTTCTCTCCTAACAGGCCCCTGGCGGACTTCGAAAACTTTCTCGTCCGTCTGGGGGCCCTGGTGGTGCAAGACAGTCAGCCTCGCTCGGTGCTTGTAGCCGGCGACTTCAACGCCAAATCCTTGGCCTGGGGTTCGCCGGTGACCGACGCGCGGGGCGAGGCCCTGGAGGAATGGGCGATCTCCATCGGGCTGGTCGTCCTGAATCGGGGGTCGGAAAACACGTGCGTGCGGCATAATGGCGGGTCGGTGGTGGATGTGACGTTCGCCACCTCGGCCCTTGCCCGCCGTGTTCAAGACTGGAGGGTCCTGGTCGAGGAGGAGTCGCTGTCCTTAAGTCGCTGTCATTTATACATACGGTACAGCGTCCAACTCTCCCAAGCCCCCGTCCGATCTGGTAGTAGTCCGACCGTCGGTTTCATGGGCGGCCGGCGATGGGCCGTAAAACGCCTCAATGTGGAGGCGCTGAAGGAGGCCGCTTTGATTCCGGCGTGGCTCCCCGTACCGGACGGGCCGGTGCGGGTCGAGCAAGAGGCGGAATGGTTCGGGGTGGCGATGTCGCGCGTCTGCGACGCGGCCATGCCCCGGGTCACCCGCCTCCCAGCGAAGCGCCAGGTGTACTGGTGGTCGACCGAGCTCACTGAGCTACGTGCGACTTGCCAGGTCGCGCGCCGCCGACTCGCCAGGCACCGTCGTCGTCGGACCCGTAGGCCAGGCGACGACGAACAAGAGCGGCTCCTTCTCGACCTCCACAGAGAGGCGAAGAGAGCGCTGCGGGTGGCCATCGCACGAGCAAAGGCTGCGGCGAATGATGAGTTCCGGAGAACTCTCGACAGAGATCCATGGGGGCGTCCGTATCGCATGGCGATGAAAAAACTCCGCCCGTGGGCACCCCCGCTGACTACGAGTCTCCGGACCGACCTCGTCGAGGACGTCGTCGCAGCCTTGTTCCCGGCCATCGAGGAGTTCACTCCTCCACCGATGGCGCCACGTCTATCGGCGCCATCGTCGTCATCGGTTTCGGAAAGGGATATCCCGGAGGTTTCGCCGCAAGAACTTGAGGCGGCAGTGCTACGACTGCGGAGCAAAAACTCGGCCCCGGGGCTTGACGGGGTGCCCGGTCGTGTCTGGGTGCTGGCCGTCGAGTCGCTGGGTACGAGGCTCCGCGGCCTTTTCTCTGCGTGCCTGGAGCAGGGCATCTTCCCGTCGCGATGGAAGACGGGCAAGCTTGTCCTGCTTCGGAAGGAGGGGCGACCCGCAGAGTCGCCATCGGCCTACCGGCCCATCGTGTTGCTCGACGAGGTGTGCAAGCTTTTTGAGCGTATTGTTCACGCGCGCCTCGTCGAGCACTTGGAGGACACGGGCCCGGACCTAGCGGATTGCCAGTTCGGGTTCAGACAGGGCCGGTCTACGATCCACGCGATTTTGCGGGTCAAGGCACAGGCGGAAGAAGCGGTGTCCCGGGGCAAAGTCGTGGTGGCGGTATCTCTCGATATCGCCAACGCGTTCAACACCATGCCCTGGGCTTGCATCGTTGAAGCACTGCGGTACCACGAGGTGCCGCCCTATCTCCGGCGCATAGTGCACGCGTACCTTTCTGACAGGTACGTGGTGTATCCGGGCGCCAATGGGTGGCACCGAAGAGCGGTGTCGTGCGGTGTTCCACAGGGCTCGGTTCTGGGCCCACTCCTGTGGAACATCGGGTACGACTGGGTGCTCCGTGGTGCCAACCTTCGGGGCGTCGCTGTCGTCTGCTATGCGGACGACACATTGGTGACAGCGACGGCCAGGACTTTCAGGAGAGCCGCCCTGCTAGCCTCATTTGGCACGGGACTGGTGGTTGGCAGGATTCGGCGACTGGGCCTCAAGGTGGCCCTGAACAAGACCGAGGCCGTGTGTTTCCACGGACCTCGGCGTGGGCCCCCACCAGAGGCCCACCTCACAGTGGAGGGCGTGCGGGTTTCCGTCGGCTCGAGCATGAAGTATCTTGGCCTCATCCTCGATAGCCGATGGAATTTCCGCGCGCATTTTGAGAAGTTGTCGCCGAAACTGGTGAAGGCGGCGGGCGCACTGGGGCGCCTGCTGCCCAACACTGATGGTCCTGGCATCCCTTGCCGAAACCTGTATGCTGGAGTCGTGCGGTCCATGGCCCTCTATGGAAGTCCCGTTTGGGCCGAGTCCCTGAACGCTCGTTGCGTGCGCCTGCTGCACCGTCCGCAGCGGATGGTGGCGCAGCGAATCGTCAGGGGTTACCGCACGGTCTCGCACGAGGCGGCCTGCGTTTTAGCGGGAACTCTGCCCTGGGAGCTGGATGCTAAGACCCTCTCGTCTGTCTTCTTCGGACGAGAGGAGGCGTCCCAGCGCGGGCAGAGACTGGTACCCCGAGAGGTCGAGGCAATGTTGGCCTCCCTCCGCAGGACCGCCGTGGAGGAGTGGCGTTCCAGGTTGGAGAACCCAAGTGCTGGCACGAGGACCGTCGCGGCAGTGCGACCTGTCCTCCAACAATGGCTGGAGAGGCGCCACGGTGCGCCGACATTCCGGTTGACGCAGGTGCTCACCGGGCACGGTTGCTTCGGTGCGTACCTGTGTCGCGTAGCCGGAGCTGAGGAGTCCGCCGTGTGCCACCACTGTGGCAACTGCCGCGAGGACACGGCCCAGCACACACTGGAGGAGTGCCCAGCCTGGGACGAGGAGCGCAGCGCTCTCACTGCGGTTTTGGGTGGAGACCTCTCGCTGCCGGCCGTGATCGCCGCCATGGTTGGCAGCCAGAGGTCGTGGCGAGCCATGCTCTCCTTCTGCGAGCGCGTCATGTTGCAGAAGGAGAGCGCCGAGCGGGATCGTGAGCGGAACGATCCCGCTCGTCGTCACCGCAGACGAAGAACGAGGCGCCGGGACGCCAACTAACCCGGCGCCGCAGAGGCCACACGGGGCCGCCTTCCCTATCCTGGCGGCCCCCGAGACGTAGCGCTACAAGCGTCAAAAAGCCGCGTCGCTGTAAGCGGCAGTGCACGTGGAGGCGGTCCTGGCGCGTCTGTTGAGCGGTATCCCGGGGCCGTCTCCAAAGTGCACCGATGGTGGCCAACGCGGGGTTTTTAGTCGGTATTTCGGTGCGCAGACTACGGGTAGGGACCCGACCCAGCATCACGTCTCGCTGGGCCGGAAGGCGCACCGGTGAGTCCGACACACCCTCGCCCCTTCGGGGGCGGGATGGTCCGTAAAGGGATTTTCCCCGCGAGAAAAAAAAAAAAAAAAAAAAAAAAAAAAAAGGGTAAGGGGTAAATACCGAGTTTATTTGCAATATTGTACATGAAGTTATTAAAAACGTAGAACTGTCGACGAGCAAGTGTCGTTCGATGGCGAACAACTGAACATACTTTATCTATTAAGAAAGGCTATTTATGTGCGCTGACCAATTCAAGGTATTATCAATTAAAAGTCCCAGATACTTAATGTCAGTTACGCCAACCAGTTCGGGGCATGTACAATTAATGGCAGGCGGATTGCACGTGTGCATTTGAATTTTAAAGTTAGCTGGTAGATGTGAGTTAGGATGGAGAGCAAAGGCAACGTATTTCGTTTTTTCTACGTTGATAGTTAAGAGATTATCATCAAGCCAGTTCTTAATTTCTCTAAGAGCATCCTCTGTGTGATTTTGTATCTCTTTCCAATCCCTCCCATGTACAATCAAATTTATAATACTGTGTGTTTTATGTACGTTGCGTCTGTGTATTAATAAATAGTTTTCTTTCTTTCTATACTGATGGTAAACAATTGGTATAGAGCGTGCGCGGTGCGATTGATGACCGAACTAAGCGAACCGATTGGCATAATTACGAGCGAACGCTTTAAACAATAAAATGCTGAAGTTGCAATAGTGCGGTTGCATCGAACAATTTCGATTTACCTTAATACCATAGTTGGATTCTTCGTAGATGATTGACACATAGCGCCATCCCAATTTCTTGACAATTTCAACCATCGCGCGTACCTGGTGCAGATCTGAAGGTATCGTCCGCGTGAAGTATTCAAAACGGGCTTTGTTCGATAGCTCCGGTGACGTGGAGAAGAAGGACACCTGCGTGTCAACATGCAGTTATTGAGGAGGCGCCAACTCGAGTGAACAGAGAACTAGCATTGGTGCAGAGTTCACCTGCGGTATCTTGAAGAGGCGCAGCAGATTGGCGACCTGCACGGAGGTGACGCTGGAAGCGGCGCCCACCACGCCCGAGATGACCTTGCGTAGCGCCGTGGCGTTGCACGCGTACTCCGCGTCGTCGATGTTGCTGATGGAACCTGGTGCAGAGGAAGCGCGTAAGGCGAGTGAACGAAGAACGAACCAAACTCACAGTATGAAGACGACCTTTGATGAAGTCGAGCGCCATCTCGAGTCCGTAGGTGTCGTTGTCGCAGTCGTCGAGCACGTGCGCGCCGATGCGCACGCCGGGCGGCGCCAGCGCGCGCGCCTCATCCAGCGCGAACAGCATCGCCTCGAGCGCCTGCACGCCGCCCTGCGCCATCACCGGCCCGCACGTCGCAACCTCCGACCGACTGTGCACCTGCACGCCACACACTCGTACACGTACACGTACATACACACACACACACACACACACACACACACACACACACACACACACACACACCAGCGCGCGCGTCCACACTCACCATCATGAGGCCGCCGAGGATGATGTCTCCCTCCACCACGGCCGCGTGCTTCACCGGCCACACTGTTTCGTTCTCCGACTTTTTCTTCGGGACTAGTCTCGGTTCACGCCGGGTCGCCGACAAAGCCCCGGTACTATTTGTATTCCTAGCTTTTGATTTTCGTCTCGACTTATTTTTAGCCTTGAGTTTTGTAGCGTTGTGATAGTTTTGTTTTGTTTGTGATCGAACAGTCCAGTCGGCGGTGGGTACAACAGTAGAAACATGTCGTTCAGCATTGGGCGTCGGCACAAGTGATCGGTGGTGGAACACATGGCTCGCGGGAGTGGCCGCAGAGGGGGCGGCAGAGGACACATCGGCGTCGGTCATCTGTCGCTCGTCATAAGATATCGAGCTCAATTCAGAAGGGAAGGAGAGTGAGTGAACGTTATCGGAGTGCAGCGGCGCCGCAGTGGGCTGCACCGCGCCGTCCTGCTTTATGATAATTTTTTTCTTTTTAAACATTTTTGAAATATCGAAGGGTCCGATGAGCGGGTGCGACTCCCTGACGATGCGCGTTCGCTCCGCGGCGAGCGCGCCGAGCACGGCGGAGGTCGCGTTGAAGAGCGGCGAGTGGTCGAGCACGAGCGGCGCGCGGAAGGTGTCGTGCGGCGAGCAGTGCGCGGCGCGCGCCAGCACCGCCGCCACCAGCAGCGCCGCGCCGCACTGCATGGCGCCGCCCTCACCCGCGCGCGCCACCACGCGCACGCCGCGACACACGTGCCGTATTCAAACGGACTCTCATTACTGAGGTGTCACTTTAACTTACGTAGCACCAGGTCAGCGGATGAACTTTCACAAACTGGTAAAGTTGGTGATTTAGAGTGAGAGGAGTCATCACGCCGAATGCATAAGAAGTAAACAAGAGTGAAGCGAATGTTAGTGTTCGGCGCGAGTTGGTCGAGTAGTCCCGCGATCGTAGTGAAGTTGTGCAGGCGCGCGGCGTGCAGGCGCGGTGTCGGGGCGCGTGGCGGCGCGCTAGTGCCGCGCGGCGCCGGCCTCGCTCCGCGCGCGGTAGCACACACAGCCATGCGCGCCACATTTCTCGGTCTTATTCTACCCGTAAACTAACGGAATACATTTAAACATTTGCTAACTTACTTGGAGTATTGTTTGCATGGAGTGTGCTGGCGACGCGCGCGGGCTTAGCGCGACAACGCGAGCCGGCTCGGCGACTTATACGTATCTTGACTTGAGTATCTTTAACTGCCGTCCGGAGACCAATAACATTTCATACAACATCATATTGGAACGAAGTTCCTTATCGCGCGGTGTGAAAGGGGGCTAAATATTAATATGTTAAAGGCTATAGTAAAAGCTAAGAATACGCTGAAGCCCAAAATTAAGTGGGAAACGTTGCGACAATTTCTAATTTTCATCAAATGTCATAAATCAAATTGGTACAAAAGAAACATAAATTGCATAAATATGTGAAAAAGAAACATAATTATGGTGATACCCAAATGATTGTTTTGATGATGACATTTAATTAAAATTACATAATAAAACCGTAATATATTAATTTTCGATCCTCCTTAATAATTTATTATTATTTGCAATTTTAGTATGTTATCCTGCGGTCAATCAACCCTTCATATGACTATGTATCTTTGTCAATTATTACTAAAATTTAGCTTACTGATTAAGTTTATATAACATTATATTTGTTAATAATGAAAGGTATTATTTTTATAACTTTTATTATTTACAATTTTAGTTTGTTACCCTGCTGTCAATCATCAACCCTAGATTTGACTATGTATATTTACCAATTATTACTAAAATTGAGCCTACTGATTAAGTTTATATTACATTATATTTGTTAATAATAATAAAAAAATATTATTTTTATAACTTGAGAAATAATATTTTATTACAATTCCTTCACTAACAATTAATCGAAAGGAACTTCGTTCCATCCGGGTGTCCGCTGACACCACTAAAGTTTTTTTCATACTAAGAATGAATGAAATGAAATAATACTTTAATGTTATTAAAAAGGCTGTATTAGCGATGACCGCCTACTTCTGTGATTCCGTTACAAATGAGAATTAATTTTAAGCAAATCATATGTTTTATATTAAGAAATGTTATGCTGTCAATAAACCTACTGAAAGGAAATTTTCGTGTCTCGTATGAATATCTGAACACTTGTTATGTATGTTTATTTTATAAAATAGATGATACCACGGCTGTAATTTCCAGAGAACATTAATTACAATGCAACACTATTTATTATTGTTAATAATTATAATTTAATGGATCTTTTAGTAAACATTAAAAGCGAGTTAAAAAAACCGATTTAATAATTGCTATTAACCAATATTAAAAAAAGAACTAATATTTTAATAAATTTAAAATACCTAAATATTCCAAGTATTTTTTGAGGCTGGTGCAAGTCAGTTGGACTATAAGATATTATATAGTATCGCAGTGCGAGCAAAAAAATGCGACGGCTGGCACTATCGTAAAAAAATAGTTGGCATACTATTTAGGTAATAAAGTTTTTGAGACGTGCGAGGACGCATTTAAACAGTGCAATTCTTAAAATATTACATACATACAGGTGGAATTAATATTTCTTTTTTTTTAAATTGATTAAAAATCATATATATGTCTTTTGTAATATTCAATACTGGCACCTCTTACGATAGGACGTTTCCGGCACTCACTTTCGAATTACCTATGAGTACATTCATTCTGCAATATAAAAAGTGATTCTTAACATTTTGGTCATGGCGTATACTGTACTGCGGTTACATCTTGCGTAGCTAGCTACGTCGTAGTGATGCTACGCCGTAGCAAAACAGAATAGTTTAACGTTGTAACAGAAAGAAATAAAAGAAAGTATATGGGTGAGTTTTCGTGTTTATAATTAATAGTAAATATAAAGACTGCCTCGGTTGCGGTATGATTACGGCAAACCTAAGATCTCGGTGTCAAATACCGGGTCGGTCAAAGTGAAATTGTATTTTTCTATTCATAATCCGTCCGAAGCAACTAAATAGTAAAAAAAATAGGGGAGTTTATTTATCCGATGATTTACGCAGAAATGATAAATCACAGTTGGGTGTTTGGTGGTGCAAATTGGTTGCCAATCTATTTTTGGAAATACTTTCTGATTCGAAAGTTTATGAAGGTGCTTAGTCTCGCTTGTCGACTATGCATATTTGTTAAGCCAAGTTCATGTCAAGATGTGCGTTAGTTATGACTCATATAACATTTGCAACACAGCTGGTTCACAGAACTAAAATAAATTGAGTTGAGAGTAGGTATATTTTGTCTTCTCGTGTATCCACACGAGCCGGTTGGCACGTGGTCTGCTGAGGGCGTGGAATAAGTTGGTTATGGCGGCGATGCTTTTTTTTTATTGCGATGAATGGCAAGACGAGCATGCCGTTCGCCTGATATAAAGCGATAAGACCGCTCATGGACAGTAACAAAACTAAACAACATCATGGATCAGTAATGCTTGACATTCTACTTCGCTCGCTATCCCGAGACGCGACTCACGACGAAGTTTTAAACATTCAAAATCGTAAAAAGCTCACGTTAGAATATAAAAACTGCAATTTATCATTACACCATGACTTTCGTCAGCCATTATTCATTTAACAACGCCCGCACGGCTTAATTGAGATAAACGTTATTAACCGCGCAACACTTCACAACCGGCCGTAGAAAACAATACAAGTGAAAATATTTGCGGCCAACAAGTAAAGTGCGAATCACTATGGACGTATTATTTGTGCTACGCATAGGTAATAACGTATTTTGTGGCGTTTTTTATTGTAGGGTAAGCGGTTTTTATCTTTATAAATTACTCGTAAGATCGCGCGGTTAACTCTTGGATGTTTTATAAGTTCTAGTAGCTACATATATTTACTCAGGTGTCAGTGGTGCTCGCGGGCCGGCGCAGGGTCGCCGCAACTCGCTACTAACTGTCAAATGTATTGCTTCCGTTTCCGCAGTCCTCGGCGACTCCAATCTCTCTAACAAATATCCCATTAGAAATGTGCTTCGCTTGCGAGACCTTTGTACGAGTTTGCAAATATACTGATACTAAGAAATTTAGAACGAAGATGTTCCGAAATCAGAAATTTACTACTTATTATTTCGATCCGTATAAGAATAATACGAAGCTTTAGATTATACAAATAAATATTGAACCATTTGATTTGATGCAGTATAAACACGAAATATAAAATTTCATTGCATTATCATGTTGTAGCGCTGAAATAATTGTAAATAATTCACAAATGTAAATGTTTAAGACCTTAGATTTTTATTTCATTTCGAAATTGAAAAAAAAAAGTTTGAATTAAGTATCATAACTACTTGCCAGAATGTCATTTTGCGCCATCATGCGTGGCGGCGTGCTCCACTCACTTCTTCACCTTCCGCAAGCTGTTGACATTTACACGAGGCGATAACTGTCTCTGCGGGAATTTCCCGAGCTCTCTATATCTGTGCTCGCGTGCCTCCGTTGCCTGCGCGGTGTAATGTGCCGTGACGTCATTAAATATGCCCGCAGGATGCCAGACACTGCTGCTGTACTGACTGCTCGTGAAATAACATCCACTACACTAAATTAATGTTTATAAATGAACACAATAATAACGATTAGCGCTAATTTTCACCGTTTGTTAACTTCTACAGTTGGGAGTTAATTTAGAGTAATGATTGCGAAGAACGTGTTAGTTGAATAATGAGCGAGTAATTATGAAGTCGCTGCCCGCCCGCGCCCTGTAGTTCGCCAAGTATTCAGGGAGGCGCCCGTTGAATATATTTGTAGTTATTAAGAACATTCTCTTACTGAATATTTTACCTGGGAAAATAATTAACGTGGAAAGTTAATACTTCAGTTACAATGATGACGTTTTCACTTATTCAAGCACGAGTTCAAAGTAACAGAAAAGGTTTATTTTGATAGACATTTACAAAATACAAAAACAGAACTTGTCTTCTCTGCAAGTATGCAATAAAATAGTATTATTAGAGTCAAGTAGGTTCAACACAATACTACATTTTATGTTTTATAATAGCAATATTCATCTAATAAAAAGTAAACAGATACACATCAAATATTAAAAAGATCACCACAGAAACCCTTTTCTTTTGAAGTAGCTAGGTTGGAGGGTAAATAATAAATAAATATGGGTCTTTGCAAATCCTATTTGTAATAACATACCTGACTTTAAGCGTCCTGTACGGAGCATGGGACTCTTTTGCAACCGACAATTACAGAGGTATCTAAACTATAGCACGAACGCTTTTGAATATGGACACAATGTAAACTGTTTGTTCGCCTATTTTTCTATTTGTACCTTTTGATGTGCCTCGAAAAACCGACAAGCGCACGGTAATGCGTATTTGTTATTGGCCTTGTTTGTCAAATTGGCAAATAAGGCCACACTTTGTCAATTAAACTGACCACATATGGTAATTATTTGCCAAATACACAAATACAAATGGCCATATCGAGTGCCAGCATAAGAGGAAAGGCCCGGCATTTAAGAGAATGGAGAATAATTTACTTTGACTTCTTATTAATTTTATCACTTTAGTAAATTTTATAAAATTTTAAGAGAAATTAGACGTCCGCAGAGACTCGGTCAGGTTCAGTGCTCGGTGCGATTTCTGTGGGTAGTGTCGCCGTTCGTCTGTATAAGTTGCAGTGGCAGGCGAGGGGGTGCCTGCACTATTATATGTATCACTTCGCAATGTTGGAAGATAAAGTGGCCGCGCGGAACAAATGATGTTGCGCCGCGGACAGAGTGCCGCGTCACGTATTGTTCGCGGGACAAATAATGGTCAAATAGATAGGTCTCGGCGCCTGATTGATCTCTGCACGTAGAATGCATTATTGTCGGGAGATGGATGGTGCAGCGCGTTTTGACATGTCTTCACTTCGCTCTTTGTTGTTGCATATAGTGTGTACTGATATTTATGGATTGCATTACAAGCGACCTGATTCCACGTTTTATTTGCTGGATTTTTGAATTTATGTCTTGTGCTAAAAATATTATGCGTAAACAAAACCATTTCAGTGCGAGGAAGCATCCAAAGCTATTACGTTTTGATCCATATCACTATACTGATTTACTGGGAAGCGCAAAGGGTTTATGTGGCGTGATTTTTCTTAGCTGAGAGTGGATACCTAATAGCGAATAAAAGAATAAATAAAATCATCAAAGTTGATCACGAGAACCACCAAAGTATAAAAACAAATGTTTATTCAAATTTCTGTCGACCTCAAATTAAAACACGAAAAATAAATTCTCGTCGCGCGTCTGATATAATTAAATTATAGAAAATTTGAAGGCCAGAATACTGGTAATTAATCAGTAATTAATGGAAATCAATTACGTTGGCAAATTGATTCGTCCTTTATTCATAAACTTTGTTTTTTTTTCTGATATAGAAGAGATTAAAAAAGTTTTATTCCGACGTTTTGTAGGAAACTTGTAGGAGACCGATGCCGGACCCGCCCCGCCTCCCCCCGCAACCGAGCCTCCGCGCCTCTCACACCCGCCCGTTATAACATAAATCTCCATAAGTTAAGTTCAAATAAATGCTTTGGAAATTTGAAACGAAATTTAATAATTTTGCGGTAAATTATTACTTATTACGTACAATGAGTATAATTATTATGCTTTAATTTGCATTAATTATAATTAAATTTCGTCGGATATGTTTATAATTTACGAAATGAATTATTCGGGATATAATTTCCGATCAGATCTGTCGTGGAGTCGCACGTGTGAAGGCGGGCGCCACACTGGCAGCGGAAATACGTGACCTCACATACTGAACACGTTCTGAAGTTAAATTCAATTCATGGGGCCAAAAATCTGAGCCCAGCTAAATAAATGTATGCTACAATTTAGGGAAGCAGATGGCTACTTGCGGAGCGATAAATAGTGTTGTTTATGTGCAGCTGGTCGCGCGCGGCGGCAGACACTGCTAGTTAGTAGTTAGTGAGACCGGAGCAGGCAGTGCCGACGGAGAACACGAGTGTAATGGCCGCGCTGCCGCCCGCGGCGCCGCTCTGTAATACTACTCTTGTGCGCCACGTGTTGTTCCGAGCGCCCATTTGAAACATTAACCTGATTTGTTGTAGCAATCTCCACACTAAACGACTATCCGTCGTGCCTTTACGAGGTTTTTAAAAGTGCACTCATTAATTGGTTGCCTCAGTGATATGAGCCGCGTACTTTCTGGTCTATGTCTATGGCGAGTCGAGCAGACCATTCGCCATCCTGAGACATAAGATGTTTCATGTTAGGTTTCAATATGTTCACTAATTACTCTGGCTACAATGTTCTTTAAACCGGAACATAACAGTACGTTCCAATATTGCTGTACCTATTATGTTACTTGGTATGTTGATTGGTAGTAATTATGGTCAGCGTGTTGATGTGTTCCACGTTTTATTACATATGATATCACGCGACCACGAAGGCGTGTCTAGAAATAGTATTTATGTGGTTTCGAACAGATGAGCACAAATATGTGCATACTTTACTGTGGGTGCGACTAAAATGGCTGATTGCTCTATTCCGTCAATAGTGTCCGCTCTCGCGGGCCGGGCTCTGCCCCGCATCAATACTGTGCAGTGTAGAGCGAGTGTCCCCGCGTTAGTTTCGCGTCACCGGAGTAGCGCCCTTTAATCCTTTGTAACCTTCGCCACTATATTGCTGTTTGAGTAGTTCGCTTTGCAAAGGAAAACTAACAGTTACTGTATTGGATTGTTTGTGGTGGGCAGTGGCAGCAGTATCGGCTGCTTGTGGAGTCAGCGCTCGGCGCGCGGCATCTACTACATTCGCATAAACGTTATTTAACCATCGTTTTTTGGAGAATGTTCCATCCTCCCACCCACCAATTTAACTCCTGTAAGACAGGATTTAACAGTTGGCATTAAAATGACCTAGACTGAGACCGAGTCTCCGGTAATGTCTAACTTGTCTTAACCCGTAACGAAAACAATCACAAAGTTAAATTAGTTTGAGGAGTTGGAAATATTTTTCTCCACTTCCCTCTGTTACAAAACGGATAACAAAACAATGAACTAAAGAAGTAAATAATTTTACAAAAAAACTTTTACAGCCAAGAGAAGCCAGCTGTAAAGCACCACGGCTCAAACCATTATTACATTTAAATTGGACGTTAAGTATAACGTTTTTAATTCAGAGCTATTGCTTGTGTAGGGAGGCAGCGCTAGCGATGCGGGCTGTATCGGCCTGTTAATCTTTTATATAATAATAATAAATAACACCCAACAGTCACATACATAGTCCTGACCCCACACTAAGATCGAGTCTTGTGTCGTGGGTATCAGGAACTACGAGAGACTTATCGGTCTCACAAACACCCAGACCCGGAAGAAATATTTGCGGGCGACACAAACATTTCTCTCGGTGCGGGGATCCGCGGCCTCTCGTTTCACAGGCGGCGTCTAACCAACTGCGCCACGGAGGCTGTCTATATGCGCAGTGTTTACAGCAATACCTGTAATTTATTAATGTTCTGACTTATAGTGTTCTTGTAGACTACTTCAAATGAAACGACATGTTCGAAAGCTCAGACTAATATATTTTTAAGTCAGATTTGTCTTAAATTTGTAGTATCTTCTGTGTTATTTTAGCTGTGAGGATTTATCTATGAACATGCGTTTGACATACATTACATGTGTTTTACTTATTGCTAGCAGGTTTGTAGAGTATCAGGTAATTAGGTGATAAATGTAAAAGATTTTGATGTCTGGGTTAAGGTAAACTTTTTAATTGGTAAAGATAAGTATGTTTATCACATCAACATTGAGTAAAGTATTAGTACGTGTGTAACTGAATGACGTTTCATCATCATCATCATCATATCAGCCACAGGAAGTCCACTGCTGAACATAGGCCTCCCCCAATGATCTCCACAATGACCTGTTGGAAGCGGCCTGCATCCAGCGACTTCCTGCGACCTTAGTCAGATCGTCCGTCCACCTTGTAGACGGGCGTCCGACACTTCGCTTGCCTGTACGTGGCCTCCACTCGAGAACCTTTCGGCCCCAACGGCCATCGGTTCTACGAGCTATGTGCCCGGCCCACTGCCACTTCAACTTGCCAATCCTATGGGCTATGTCGGTAACCTTGGTTCTCCTACGGATCTCCTCATTTCTGATTCGATCTCGTAGGGAAACACCGAGCATAGCCCGCTCCATGGCTCGTTGAGTGACTTTGAGCCTTTTAATGAGGCCCACAGTGAGAGGCCACGTCTCGGTGCCGTATGTCATCACTGGTAACACACAACTATCGAAGACTTTCGATTTTAGGCACTGAGGTATTTTGGACGAGAAGACGTCGCGAAGTTTCCCGAACGCTGCCCAACCGAGTTGGATTCGCCGATTGACCTCTCTCTCGAAGTTGGACCTGCCTAACCGGACCACTTGTCCTAAATAGACATATTCGTCTACAACTTCGAGAGTCGAGCCCCCAACTCCAATGGGGGTGGGCACAACATGGATATTCGACATGATCTTCGTTTTATCCATGTTCATTTTAAGATCCACCTGTTGGGAAACTCGATTAAGGTCTTCGAGCATAGTGCTAAGGTCTTCCAGCGATTCTGCCAAGACTACAATATCGTCGGCAAATCGAAGGTGAGTAATATACTCGCCGTTGATGTTGATGCCGAATCCTTTCCACTGCAAGAGCTTGAAGGCATTTTCCAGCGCGGCAGTGAACAATTTCGGAGATATGACATCTCCCTGTCTCACGCCTCTCTGTAGTGGAATAGCCTTCGTGCTCTGATCCTGTACTCGGACCGACATGGTGGCGTTGTTGTATATACACTTCAACACTTCGATGTACCGATAGTCGATATGGCACCGCTGGAGAGACTGTAGCACAGCCCAAGTCTCGATCGAATCAAAGGCTTTCTCATAGTCCACAAACGCTAAACAAAGCGGCAAGTTATACTCCTCGGTTTTTTGTATAACCTGCCGTAGCGTATGAATATGGTCTATGGTACTAAAGCCTTTTCGGAAACCGGCTTGTTCGGGAGGCTGGAAGTCATCAAACCTGCCTTCGAGACGATTTGTGATGACCCTTGAAAACAACTTATAGACATGGCTCAGGAGCGAGATGGGCCTGTAGTTCTTCAGCAAAGTGTTATCACCTTTTTTGAAGAACAGTACCACCACGCTCCTGCTCCATGCCTCCGGCGTTGAGCCCTCGAGGAGAACGGAATTGAAGAGCCTCTGAAGGACTTTCAGTACCGGCGTTCCGCCCGCTTTCAGAAGCTCTGAAGTGATTCCGTCCTCACCCGGCGCCTTGTTGTTTTTAAGTTGTTTGAGGGCCATCTCAATCTCAAACAGGCTGATGTCCGGGATATCATCGCTAAAGTGTCGGATTAACTCGGCTCTCGGGTCTTCGGCCGAGCTAACAGTAGGTTCGGCAACCGAGGTGTAAAGCTGTCCGTAGAACCTCTCGATCTCCCTTAATACCTCTGCCCTCGTCGATACCACGCGGCCGTCTTCCGTCTTCAGCCTAGACAACTGGCTTTGCCCAATAGACAAGTCTCTTGCAAACACTTTGGAGCCTCCGTTCCGCTCAATTGTCTCCTTAATGCTCACAGTATTGTGAGCACGGACATCGTGTCGCAAGGACTTCCAGATCCGTCTATTGAGCCGCCGATATGCTTCGGCGTCAACGGAAGACTGCAGCGTCAAAGATCGACGTTCGGCCATGAGGTCAAGAGTGTGGATCGAGAGTTTTTGTGGTCTATCTCTACGGCGAGGTCTAAAATACTTAGATCCCACCGTATGGACAGCTTCTACCAAACCGCTGTTTGACTCGTCCACTGCAAGGTTTTCTTTTAGACAATCAAAGCGATTTGTCAACTCGAGTTGAAAGCTCTCGGGGTTTTGGATATGGGCGCGAGTAGGTCGGAGCGTAGACTTCATCAAGCGGCGCCTTTCTAATTGGACGTTGATATTCAATGTGCCCCTAACCATTCGGTGATCACTACCGGTTTTCACCCTGTTGATCACAGAGACATCACGGAACATCCGTCTATTCGTCGTCAAGATGAAATCTATCTCATTTCTCGTAGAACCATCAGGACTCAACCAGGTCCATTTCCTGTGAGGCGGCTTCTGAAAAAAAGAGTTCATCGCGAAGAGTCCCTCTTTTTCCAGAAAGTCGGCCAGCCTCTGACCCCTGAGGTTCCGTTGCCCATGTCCAAATTGCCCCACTTTCAACTCTGCATCGCTTCTCTTGCCCAACTTTGCGTTGAAGTCCCCCATAACAACATTGAAGTAGGTTTTGGAAGTATGTATGGCCCGACTAATGTCCTCATACATCTCCTCTACTTCTTCATCTGGGTGTGTCGAGGTTGGCGCGTATACCTGTATGACCTTCAACGAATATCTTTTGGATATTCTGAGTATAAGGTATACTACCCTGCTCGACACACTTTCGATGGATACGATGTTGTTGATGAGAGACCTGTGTGTTACCAGGGCCAGTCGTCGTCGGGGGTGGTAGCCGGGGCCAACCCGGGGATTCTTAGCACCCCCTGCCCCACCGTAACCATGGCTGCTACCATCGCCAGGAATAGTGGGGCTGCCGGGGACTGGGGGCCTGGTCAATTTTTGTGTCGACATTAGGGGGGTTATTGCCAATACTCGCCACGCTTGGCAGGCGGGTTGGCGAGCGCAGAATGGGACTCGCGCTGATGACGCTGCTGCCCATCATCAGCGGGGGAAAGGAAATAGGGTTTGTGAGTAGAGGATATAATGGGAAAGGAGAGTATGGCCTGTAGGAGTGGATACTGCAGTCATGGAAGGGAATGTTTGTAGTGACTGCAGTAGCTCGGGGGGGCCGAGGTCGCGTACTCGTAGCACCTATTCTAGGACAAGCCATGACCACTAGATAGGAGCACCCCTGACCGTGAACGTGAATGACGTTCGATTTACTACAATCAGTGTGGGCGCTTGTTGACTCGCACGCTGGAGCGCGTGGAGCCCTCCCAGCCGCCGCGCCGTCGCTAATTACCGACCTGCATGCAGCCTGTTATATGTGGCGAACAAAAGCCGCGCTCCAACACTATCACGCATCACACACTGCGCTATATCCCGCCTTTGTTCGCTGTATACATGCGCTGCGAGAGCTCGCGAGCACGCGGCAACATCAGCTCTGCAACATGTATCTACGCGAATTAGGCTCACATGTGACCGACGGCAACTATAATATTTTATTAGTGTTTCCTCTCAGACCTACTACAAAAACTGGGCAAAGTAAGAGCGCGCCGCTCCAGGCGGAAAAACAGTGGAAACCTGTTCTGAATAATTATAGCCCAGACAAATTTTAGCGTTCTGGATTCGGACTACTTGTATCACGTTACGCTGGCTGTAGTATCGCGTAACTGTGGTTGTTCCCGCGAGAGCCGACGCGCCCGCCCACACGCTAATTGCCAACTAAGCTTTATTTATCGGTTTTGTACTCATTTGCACTTCATTGTGTGAAATTTCATTTACTGTGTCTGCTTTATCTTCACAAATAACTAAAAAAAGACCCACACAAAACTTTTCTTTTCTGTATATTTCCCACACCAAGGTAACTGTTCAGAGAATCTTATTCGATGTATTTGTATTACTTTTTTTGTGTATTCATACTAATCTGGATTACTTATTGCCGTGGAATACAATTGTACGTGTTTTCCTCAAGCAATAAATTAATTTACCAGGGCGCCGTACTCAAGGACAGGTTTATTGCAATGACTTATCTGATTTGTCGTTGAACGCCGTGGCCTGTTGTGTGCAGACCCATCTCAGCGCCGAGCTCGAACAATACGCGCTTGTACAGTACGCGACTTCTAACTAATACCTAACTCTTTTGTTGTATCTGCCGGCCGGAGCGAAGCCACTCACGAAAATATTTTGTTCCCAATTCTATGCTCCATACAACTAATACGCTATTAGGATTTTCCGATACAAAAATAAAAGAACTAGAAGTTGTCGGTATTTGTTCAATTTATCCAACGGTGTAGGAAAACAAAGATATTGCTTGTATCGATGAAAGTATCAGAATATCAATAAGGATATTTCTTGTTGTCTTCACTGGGGAAATTTCAAGCGCTGCGACATATAAATGAACACTTATGAGACTTTATCGATACTAGATAGTAATAAAAAGCTGCACACAACCAGCGTACTGCTGTTTAAAATATGTATATGAGGTAGAGAGTGTGAGTCGGGGCTGCGCGTCACAAGTGTTACATTTATCTGAATAGGATCGGTGGCGACGCGCCAGCTACTATCAGTGAGATCAGCGGAGCACTGAGGCGCGTCACTCGCCGAGAGACATGATTTGTGATCTCCGCGACAGACCTTAAGCCCGGCTCAACGAGCCCTCCCTAACCGACTTTATCTATAGCCACCGCGCTAAAAACCAAAGAGTAGCATCTCATTCTAACTAACATCTTTATACACATATAGTCCATTGAAATGTTACAATTTAAGGACCGAATATTGCATTTCTTAGAGGACGCAATTTTTTTTTTGGGACATGTTTGGGTGGTCAATAGAAGCTTAACCTCAAGTTTGTGGGGTCGCCACCCTTGTCCCCCGGCCGCCATCTTGGAAAAAGTGGTGAAAACACTTTTTTCGCGATAACTCGGAAACTATGCGTATTACAAAAAAAATGTAAGGACATAATTTGTAGCAAATTGTTTTGTCTACAAATATGTTTTTATAACTTTTTGCCCTAAATTAAAAATTAAAGAAGCTATAAGCAAAAAATTATTAGAAGAAATTTCTTAAGGGAAATCTTCCCATTTCTCTTAAAAGTAGACTCGTCGACTCGTATCTTACCAATTCTCACATACGAAGCTCAAACCTGGTCTTTGACCGAATTTCAGAGGTCCAGCCTCGGGGTTTATCAAAGAGCTATGGAGCGCAGTATGCTAGACGTAACACACATGGACGGAGAGCCAAATAACATCTTGCGCTCCATAACCAGAGTCAAGAACGTTGCACAGAAATTGGCTAAACTAAAGTGGGATTGGGCGGGCCACGTCACCTCGATGCACCCGAAGAGGTGGGAAAAGATTGCCACTCAATGGGTGCCTAAGGATGGCGAGAGGCCACGCGGCCGGCCTCGGAAAAGGTGGCGCGACGATCTCGACCAATTTAGCAGCACTTGGATGGAATCAGCAACTGATAGGGATAAGTGGAAGGAGTTGAGGAAGACCTTTGCCTAGTAGTGGGACAGAATAGGTTAATAATAATAAAAAAAGCAAAAAAGTGAGAATATTTTTATAAAAAGTTATAGAGCAAAAAATAAATATTTATAAAAATTTTCTCACTTTTTTGCTTATAACTTCTTTAATTTTTAATTTAGGGCAAAAAGTTATATAAGCATATTTGTAGGCAAAACAATTAGCTACAAATTATGTTTTACAATGTTTTTTGTAAGACGCATAGTTTCCGAGATATCGCAAAAAAAGTGTTTTCACCCCTTTTTCCAAGATGGTGGCCGGGGGACAAGGGTGGCGACCCCACAAACTTGAGGTTAAGCTTCTATTGACCCCCTATATATATCCCAAAAATAAAATTGCGTCCTCTACAAACTGCAAAGCTCATGTAACATTTCAATGGACTAATATATATATTTCTGTGCGCTGAATTGACGTAGATTTAAAACTTAAAAGGAGATTGATTACGTACGATGACAAGACCTCAAGCCTTTTCGTGACATTAAGCAGCTGATACCGTTTGTTCTAGTTCGATAATAATAAATGGACATACATACATACATAAACTCACGCCTATATCCCAGAAGGGGTAGGCACAGGTGCCAGGACACCCACATTTCGCCTTTATGATCCGTCCCACTATGTGATAGGTGGCGAGCCTATCGCCATATCGGGCACAAATTCCTGACTCTGGGCTGATAATGAATAGAAAAATCCAATATCACTTTGCCCAACCCGGGATTCGAACCTGAGACCTCAGCTTTGTAACCATACCTTAGTACAACTACGCCACCGAGGCAGTAAATGGAATATTCATAAATTACTCGTTCATGATTTATAAATTTATTCAATTTCAAGGAGTAGTTAAACCTGGAGTTGTGTGTGCTCCCGCGTGCCTTTCAGAAGTATACGCCACACATGATATGCTATACTCGTATTGCGTTAACTATTGTTACCAAAAAAACGTGTAGTTTATCTATATTGTTTATAGCAGTCCTAGAGTTAATAAGTTAGACAGTAAAGTATATAGTTATAGTGAATTTCTTCGTCAGAATTTATGGCGCTGACGCCTTCACCTACATTTTATACAATAACAGTGAAGCATAACATTTTATCAAACGTACCTGAACGAGAATAGCGTGCATTTATCGCAACATCGTTAAATGTAACAACATTGCAAAGCAAGGCAACAAATTGTTTCCAACAACTGCAAACTCACGCTGCTCGTTAAAAACGAATTATCATCGGGAAGGGCCACGGAGTTCACTATCGAACAAGAATCATTGGAACGATATCCTTTTGATAGCGAGATAGGGATCACAAACGACTGCAGTGCTCCTGCTGCGGATGGGATGCAAAGCCAGTAGTAAACAGTAGCGTAGTATTTGGCCGGCGGAGGCGGCTCACAAGATATTTGCCAACCCGTCCAGCCACAGCAGCAGTGAGTACTGAGTACCGCGCACAGTTCCGCTGCTGTAAGTTCGCTGCCGGCTGTAAACGCTACACAAAGTGTATGATGTGGGTAGATCATTTTGTCAGTGTTGATAATAAAATTTGCGTTAAAACTGAGTATCACAAATTGGTAGCAGTAGCAGTAAGTTATGTCTGTAAACTCGGGCACTTTATTTCTGCTTATATCATACCCAAATGAGGGTAATGCAAATTTAATCTATACTAATATTATAAAGCTGCAGAGTTTGTTTGATTGTTTGTTTGTTTGAACGCGCTAATCTCTGGAACTGCTGGTCCGATTTGAATGATTCTTTCAGTGTTGGGTGTTCCATTTATCGAGGAAGGCTGTAAGCTATATATCATCACGCTATGACATGTAGAAGGAAAGCACAAGTGATATTTCTAGCAAATACAAGGAAATTTTTATTAGTTTTTCGTGGTCTGATTGGTCGATATTCTAAACTTATAGTCAGAATTAAATATTTTGACCGCCATTTTAAAACGAGTATGCACCCGGGTGGATCCGGGCCCGACCGCTAGTTTCGAATAATTTAACTTTTGATTTTATGACTAGTAGACTATTTGAGAATTCTTCTAATACTTTTACTTAATCAATAAAATTTTCGTAAAAGTATCTTAACCGTGTAGATATTCTTACTGGACAATATGACGAGGACATTGAATATAATCTATAGAAGCAGTGATGATACGCGTACATTTTATTAAACGGTTGTTCCGAAACGAATCGATTTCTCACAAAAAGATAGCGGGAAATAATTATTTTTCGCTCCGCTCCGTTTGGTTAGCACGATTGTGCGAGATCCGATAATTGCTACCCCATAAGGCTCACTAAACTTTCACGATTCTCAGCATATTATGAATACCGGCATTAGAATAATGTTACCTTTTGGCTGTTTTAGCTATTAGATGCGAATGGAATTACATTCAACATTTACGTTTAGGAGCGATTAATTATTATTGGAATAATGGTTTCTTAGGGGGTTTGTTAATGGGTTCGTCTTTTAATCTATTGGAATATGTATTTTACAAATCATTTGTGGTAAAACACTTTTAAAATTGTCTTTTCTTATTTAATGAATATTGTGTTTGTTCGCGTGCAATCAATGCCAGTGGATACTCTGCTGGGCGGCATTTGCGCTCTCCATCAGGCGCAATGCGGCCATTATGCCGGGCCAGTATAAAACAAAATACAACTGGTAGTGATACTCTAAAATGTTATGTAGGAATACACAGTGAATGGGTACTCACTGCTCGTAATTATGAATAGCCGGTACGGTACATGCGTAATTAACTCGTGCAGATATATGTCACGTGACCGTACTAACAGCAGGTACCACCGCGCGACCCACTCCCCAAACACATTCAAGTTCGCCTTCAAACCCTCACTACCTGTTTAATTCAACAAGTTATACTTCATGTTACCTCATGTTGACGTCATTTAATTTCGAGCTCGATGTTGATGGAAATCTATCGAACTGTTAATATATTTTCGAATAATTCGAATTTCGAATAGTTTTCATTGGTAGCAGTGTAAATTAAACTTTTGGCACACATCCATGCAGTTACTTCCGATACGAATATAAAATATTGCACTGACAATATGAAAGTCGTAATATCGTGATTTAATTTCAATGTGTCTTTTATAACTATTGTCTGTTAATATATTGTGGACGTTTAAACTCAGAATCGGCAGATCATCGGCGCTACTAGATTGATAGCATATATTGAAATAATGTGTGTAATTTTGGATTTTTCTATTCATTATCAGCTCGGAGTCAGGAATTTGTATTCGATATGGCGATAGGCTCGCCCCGTATCACAGCAAATTATCCCTACGCAAGGCTTAAGCGTAAATGCCAATAGTGCCACTCGCAATTTCCTACTGTTTTTGCCTCTCACGTTGTGATAAGAAGCGGAAGCGGAATGCTGTCTCTAGATTAATAAGGCGATATTGAGACACAAACCCATACAGACTCACATATAAATTCTAACAACCGCAATGTGATATTGTTGATAGATCAGATCAATGGCGGAGGCTCGACGGTCGGAGACGCAGAGGGAAGTGTTACATGCTCCGGAAACGCAATGTTTCCGAAACTATCTGCTCATGTGCGCTCATATGTAACGTACAATACTATTAACGGTGTTAACTCATTTGAAATATTTATATTTGGATCATTCTGCCACTACTCAGATATAGGTACAGGTCTTATTCTACAAGCAAATTGCAGAGGCAACGCAAATCTAAGTTATTTTAATTGTTTAAACGTATGCGTACAAGACTTCATAGCATTACTCTATGTACGATAGTCAATAGTAAGTAGTTTTTTATAGCAGGGTCGTGTTGATCGGATAAGACGCTGTAACTTCAGCTACAGTGTAGAGAACTGTCGGGTGCTGATGGAGTAGATGATACGGGGCGAGCGACGCGATAACAATCGCATGAGATAGCGAGACGGACGCACACGGGCCAGAAGTCAGAACATTAACTACTCCATGTGATAGTTCCTTCAGCGACGTACAGGGATTATACGTATAGATTCATTCTCTACCTTTTACCTTATCTTTGTCACCTTAACAATATCTACAACTCGGGAAATACAGGTTATTAATATAATTTAATTATAAGCCAAGCATACTACTCATATAATATTTTAATAATAATTTACCTATTATCAATAAATAGGAAATCGAAACGATCTAAAGAACGTAATTAATATAATTAATGAGCCGCGCAACCCTCTTGTAATCAAGTGATTAATACCTGCGTCGGGAGGGCATTCATTGCCTCCACACAAACAAACACTCAGATACTATTAATTGACGTAACGACGTCATAACTTGCACACCTTAATTAATTACTGTGTATTTTATGGTAGGATGTAAAAAAATGTTGTAAAACAAATTTTGTTTAAAATGGCGATTTGTATTAAAAAAAACAAATGCAATATCAAAGCAGAAGCAATACTGTAACCAATTTAAAAATGCTCTAGATGAAGCGACTATTCCAAAATATTACTACTACAAATACAACTGCATCATAAACGAAAATAGTCCATTTCTAACACAATATTGCAGCCCTTGACCTCAAAAATACAACATATTTAATAAAAATTCAAAATGAGTTAAGTATTAAAAAAATATTCAGGTATTAGTTTAACTAGGTGGAGAGGGTCATTAAATCTCGGCGCTCGGAGGAGAAGTTTAGTGTGTCAAGCGACGTTCCCGGCGACGGAACAATACGTGGGACTACAATACATGGAGCTACTGACACCACGCCCGCCCTGCCTCCACAAAATACTATATTACTTTATCAGCGCATAATTGATCATAACACAAGAACGTTCGATTAAGAAACTTAAACGAAATGTTTTTTGAAGACCCTACAAAGTAGTATTAAAAGATCTAATCTATTATTTGTTATATTTTTATAGAGATAGAGATAGAGACAGAGATAGAGATAGAGAACAATATTTCGTTTTGGTCTTGATCTGTGATCTTTTCAATACTTGACAACGAGTATGTTATTGAAAAATATATACTTACTAAATAGGTGAACGGTTAATGTGTGAACGCGTTACGCTTTTAACAAAGAGAAACAAACATCTCATTGTGATGTAGTAAATAAGAATCATATTTATTATATTTTATGAATGTATCGTAGTTTGACCAGTGAATTATAAAAAAAAAAACAGACAGTTGTACATTGGTCCTCGTGTTATTAAGTCATCCCGAACTTCGTCGTCACACAAAAAGTTACGAACCAGCCCTTTCGCGACTCTTTAGAAGAAAAATATTTTAATATTATTTGTGTGGACTCATAAGTTAAATTTGTTTTTCGAGTGCTAAAGTAAGCCTGTGTCGTCGAAGCCTCGAGGTGAAGCGCACCGCCCCTGAAACTAGACACGAATCACAATGAACACTAGCGAACCCTCGTCAGGGCTCTAATTAACAACTAAAACAATCTACTATTACACTAACAATAATGACTCCTGCTAACTCATGCAAAGTTAATGAAATTCATTAAAGTTTCAGCTTGTTGTGTAACGACTGATGAGGTAATGAGAGCGCCGTGCGACCAAATTACAAATGTACCGGTAATAATGAGTAGGCGTCGTAATTAATATGTAACTTGCAGATTCATTGGTACACAGACGACAACACGGTTCATAGGCGATACTCCAGGTTGCCAGGTCGACACTGTGAGGGCCCCGAAGATCTTGTCATTGAGCTCAACTAGACCTTGAATCTCATTTCCATTCCAGGAATATGGTTGAGTGCAATGCCAAGAAAACGCAAGTTCAAAACGCTCACATGCCAAAAATCCCCACCCCCCCCCTCTCCCGATTTTTCATTTCTTCTTAATGCTAAATGACCTAAGTATCCTTGGTGTGGGTATCCGCTGTAATCTCAATCCAAAGTATCACGTCGTGCGCGTAATATCTGCCACATCACGCAGGGTTGGAGTCCTGAGCAGGGTGTGTCGGTTTTTCACGCCCGGTCAACTTTATCGCTTGTATAAAGCGCAGGTCCGGCCGGGTATGGAGTACTGCTCGCACCTCTGGGATGGATCCGCTCAGTACCTGCTCGATGCCTTGGATGGATTGCAGCGGCGGGCCATCCGCATTGTGAATGATGCAGACGCTATGAGCAACTTAGAGTCGCTACAATTGCAGAGGGATATCGCCTCTCTAATCGTGTTAAGTACTTTGTGTCAGCTTTAGGAATAATCTATGTATGTGACTGTTGGGTGTTATTTATTTATTTATTTATAATCATTACAATATAATTGCCTCCATTGTAGTTAAAACTACCACATGTACAGGGTATATCAAGAGTGCTACCGAAAACGAAGCTGGGTTGTAATTTTAGGGACTTCAGACACAATGCAACTAAATTTTGTGCAAAAAATTGTGACGATTTTTTTTGTTATTTTTTCGATCGTCTCATTAGGGTGGTAAATACATAGTTTTTTCTTAAATAATAGTGTACGCCCTTTTACTTTTAAAGACGCTATGGTACACAAAGCTTTAAATTATTATTTTAGCAAAAACTATGGATTTACCACCTAAACTTGACGATAATTAAAAAATAATAAAAAAAAATTGTCGCGTTTTCTTGTTTAGTTACACTGTATTTATAGTCACTAAAATTACCATCCCGCTTCGTTTTCGGTAGCGTGTTTTAATTTAACCGCGCTATTATTAGTAAAATATTTATGATGGTTTACTGAGGCAGACGAGTGTATGAAGCAAATATGTTATAGTTCTGCACACAAGACCAGGCGCGCATCCACCTTCAGGTCGGCACACTGTCTACTGCTGTCCACTTGCTGCGCTCCACGCTACTTACTTCATACATAAACTTACTCCACACACAAAACACATACATCAATTTTCGGCGTTAACGTAACCTCCGCTTTATCAGCTAAACGAGTATTTATACAAAGAAACCCACACAAAATAAAAATATACGGCTTCTGCACATAAAGCATTTTCACCGATATGAAATTCTGACACATCAATATTTATCCGCCTGCCGTGGGGAAACATCGATAAAATGTTGTGATTTATTGTTCGGTAAGCGCACTAAATATGAACCGAGAACTATTGCTGCGACATGACATGCCGCCCGCTGCAGCCGTGACTAGAGTACAGCACGTACCGCGCGGTCATGCATCACTCTGGTACATCAAATATTACTGATGTACGTCCTCGTGTATTCCTCGCGCAGTGCACTTTGGTATTGTTCGCATTACTGTTTCACCTTACATGTACGTCCTCTATTTTTATGTTGCCCTTTATAAACGTACTAGCACTTAGCATACACTCTGCCAATAGCACCAAAATTGCTATTTCACAGTATGCAAATGAGTTTCAATTAATGCTGGGCTTTATATTGGGGTCGGCGATCAAACGATATCGACAACATAAAACCGAACGGGCTAGATACATTCACCAAATGTTATGCGTTTTTTTATTACACAAACACAATTAACTTTTTATTTTATGTTCGCAATTAACCCTTAAAAGCACAATCACTTTAAAAGGTTGCCCGACGATATTACGGCAGGAAACCTGAATGCATAAAGGAAGTTCTTATTGGTTACATATGAAAAGTCAAATAATGAATAGTCCCTCGCGAAGTTCCCCCTTGCCTCGTCTCGAACCTTCCGCCACCGCTGTCCACTCGCACCAGTCAAAACAATACATGTTAGAAACGCCGGCACGAGGCACTTGAGTGGCGCGTGACATGCGACAAGCGATGTTTTGTCGTGCTCTGGAAATATACTGCTCGTGCTGCTATCCACTACGAAAATACCAAACAAATTATTTTTTGATTAATGAAAAGAACAAGTGTGTGGCGGCCTGTTGGTAAACGGACCAGACGCGGCTGCCAACATGCTCACTGTGGTCGGGGGTTCGAATCCTAGGGCACATCTCTGACTTTTCGAAGTTATGTGTGTATTAATAAAATCAGTCTTTACGCACTTAAAGGATGAAGAAAAACATCTTGAGGATACTTTACATTGTATAGCGAATTTGTAAGAATTTCTATGTATGTAAAGTCCGCTAACCCGCACTAGGTCAGCTAGGTGGGCTCTATGGCCTAACCACTCTTAATCGTACTCTAGATTCCAGAGGAGGCCTGTGCCCTGCAGTGGGACATATTATGTGGGCTGATACAGAACAAATGAGGCAGTTGTTTCATCGCAAACCGATGATATTGTGTATAAAATTATTATAATTGGCAATATGTGCAATGTGTTTGTATAAGTACAAACAATCACGAACGAGTATTCGGCAAGTTCACCCAACTGTCACGCGAGCAGGCAGGCAGGCGGCGGCGCGGGCGAGCCGTGCCGTAAACTTCAGCCGTACACAAACCTTCTCACATGATCGCACAAGTCAAACGCTTGCGATACTTCTCATATTACTGAAACTTACTCGTATCCGAATCCCTATAACTTATTTATGTTGTTTTGATTCCGTGAAAACATTTAAACTGCCTTGTTTAAATGGAAGTTAAATTGTTGGCAAAAATAATATAACAAGTTTTCAATGCCACTCAACTTTCAATTACATGGAGCGTGGAGGCGATTACGTCTGTCTAATATTGACTAGTGGTAGACATCACCATCGCCCAAGTATACAGTCAGATATCACTCACAAGCAGCCAGAGCTAAACAGACAGCGTAGATTAAAGACTGCGCGCGTAGGTGCATTGGCCGATGACTCAAAGAATACGATACGACGAATTTATGCCATGCATTGCTTTGTGACTCAAGGTGTTGTTTGGTTTTGCTACTGTTCATGAACTGTCGCATCGCTTACCATCAGGCGAACGGCAAGCTAGACTCGCCATTCACGGCAATAAAAAAAAATACTGGTGGTAGGTCTCTCATATGTGAGAGGCCATCTGGGTAGGTACCACCGCAATGTCTATTTCTCCCGTGAAACAACACTGCTTAAATGCGCTGTTGTGTTTCGGATTGAAGGACATTGTAGCCAGAGCAACTACTGGACATATTGAGACTTAACATCTTATGTCTCAGGATGGCGAGCGCAGTGGAATGTTGCTACTGTTTATGAGCCGTCGTATCGCTTACCATCAGGCGAACGGCATGCTCGTCTCGCCATTCACTGCAATAAAAAAAAAAAAAAAAAAAAAAAAAAAATACACTGTCAACGCGATGGAACTGATCTTTTTGATTAAGCTCTCACACCAATATGTAAGTAACTGAAACTAAACCCTGCAGTTTCAAAACGTACTGTTGATCATGTTTGTACTAATACGTGCGTGTTGAAGTGTTATGTATGGTCAATAACTTGTAAGCTAAATACATGTTGTGTGAAGAAAGAACTGTGAATGCTTACAAACATGGGAGAATACTTACTGTTGTAATAAGTATGTGTGTTCAGCCCACACTCAGCTATAAATAACGTTTAGAAACAAAGTCCTGGCTGACTTACAATAATTAGTCATGTCAAAACTTTTACTAATGTAACAACAAACCAAATATACCTAGTGAAGTTCAAAAGAAAGTTAGCGAGTGCTCGTACGAGGAGCGCTCGCCGCAACTATTTTCGTCATCCTTTGTTCCAAAAGCTATGCGTAGCTATTTTTGAAGGGGGCTCAGCGCGTTGGCCGAAACTCAGTGAGATATGCGCGACAAGGCAAGGACAAGTAATACCATAAGATTAGTTGGCAGTTAGTTAAGTTTTTACTTAGCACGACGAAAAATTCTTAACATGGTTGGTGTGATGCCATCGAGAAAGAGCCCCGATTGCAGGCATCTTCCCTTCCGGCTCAATAATCCGGTCTTGCTTAGTTGCTTCTTCAAGCTACGGCTATGCTGGAAAATTAGGATGTAATTTGTAAGTAACCTGATTAGTTGTTTAATTCCGCCAGTGGGTTCTCTCTCGGGCGACTCATTGTCGCCCCGACTGCTCCGGAAGGTATTCACATTCATCGCGTGCATTGTAAGTTTAGCGATGCACTCTCTTGGCTGCTGGAAACTATTTCACAGGTGCGGATGTAGGAGTAGATTATAAATCAAACACTCCAAAATGCTTTACTTACAAGGAAGTAAAGTACTAGTAGTGCTTAAGTACTTTTTTTAAAACGTTCACTTATTTAATGTGACTTCGTATATGATATTTATGGTTGGCAATAAAAAAGTCCGGAATGCAGTTTACAGTAGCATCTTTTTTTTAAATTGCCTCCTTTGATCCTTTCTAAAATGTATGTTTTTTTCCAAATTTGTGCGTCATAGTGTATGCGATAAATGTTCCCACACGATCCCATTCATCACACAGTTAAGATCTGTGGTTAAGAATAAACATCTCGCCGCCAAAACACTTGTAATTAACTTCATGGGGTACTCGTTAGATGCGTTAGAATCGTTGAGTGATTTTTTCAAGCTCTGCCTCATTATTTCCTTACAAATATGCAAAAAAAAACAACTATCTGAAATTTGTTTATCTCAATCAGCACCGTTGTTTCGTGATATATCATTTAATTAGGCAGTGTACCCTTTTAACATTGTAACATGTCTTACTTTTCGCAGAGGATGCCAATACATATTTAAAAGAAATCGACAAAGAAACTTATTATAGCCACGACAGTTTTAAAGAAGTTGCATAACAATCCTAAACCACTTTCAATATACATAATGGGTCACCGAGCCAGTGAGTAATGTGTGCCCCTCGGCGCCGCTCGTGAGACACGCCGACTCAGACAATCCAAGCTAGATTCCGCTCGTATTAAATTTCCTTTAAAAGCTTAGTCGGGATGTTACAATAGCTGCACGTTTCTCCGGCTCTGTTCAAACGGATTGTCCGCGCTTCCGTCGCCTCTAGCCCCCGGACGCGGGCGGGGGGCTAGGAGGAACGGCCCAAAGGGAAGAGGGGGGATACTAGATACGCGCCGAAAGGATGCCTGCACCAATCTCGGTAATAATATTGATCAATTATTTACCGTCGCTGCCCTCACGCCGTTTCCTTTCTATAGAGCTATTGAATTCTCTGACATAGAAGTGTTGTTTTCGTTCAGGACGTCGACTCTTAATGTTTTACAGCTGAACAACATAAACAAAGATGTAAGGTGTACTTGCCAAGAATTAAAGTTTGCCTCCTTGCGGCGGTTGGCATTATACGTTCTGGGTTTATCCCCAAAATCCATCAATCATAGTATGGTATCCTAAAATCAATTAAATTTTTTTACAATGTTTCAATTTATAGAAAACTAAGCTGTGGCATCAAAGATGGGAAACGAAAATCTATAATTAAATTATTGTTTAACATTTAGCAGCACAAATGACAATACCGGGTATAACAAGAGTGCTACCGAAAACGAAGCCGGGTGGTAGTTAGAGTGACTACAAACACTCGGAGTAGTTAGGGTCACTACAAACACTAGTGCGGGTTGGCGGACTTACATACCATAGAAATTCTTATAAATCGCTATGGTATGCAGGTTTCCTCACGATGTTTTCCTTCACCGTTTTAGTGCGTGGTGACTGATTATTAATACACACATGACTTCGAAAAGTCAGAGGTCTGCCCTGAGATTCGAACCCGCGACCACCGTGAACATGTGGGCAGCCGCGTCTCAGCAGTCCGTTTACCAACAGGCCACCACATACACAAAATTATTGTTAAATTATTAAATTATTGCCTTTTATTAAAATTATTATTACATTATTTACTGATGGTTGTTCGGTGATAGTATGCTTGTTATTAGCTGATAATTCAGTACTTTTTAAAATTAGAAAACAACTGGATTAAAATTGCTCGATTATTTCTATATTTTTACCGATTATGCGTATACAAATCCGTTTGCATAGTCTCAACTCTACACATGGAAGACCTAACGACGTGACTTTGTAATGACGTCTAGTAAAAAAGTATGTTGTTTAAAATGGTTGTTTTGCTTTATTTGAAGGATTTATATTTAAATTTAGTTATTATGGATTGTAAATCCTGTAATAAAATAAGAATAGCTTCATAATTCTATAGTTTTACGGAAAGTTTTACTGAAATTGTGTGAGTTACGTCTTCACAAAGTTATTTATGATAAAAGTATGAAATGTCAAATGAGATTTCTTGAATTAGCGATACAATAACTCACTTACACGAGTTAGCGGCCACATGTGCAATCGCACTTCACACCGTATGCGCATACACATGCACTCTACTCTACTCTCTTATACTCTTACATACACATGCACAATGCACATTGTGCTATGAATAACACAACAATCAATTGCATGATATTTTAAGGAATCAACGCAAAAAAACAGAACGGTTTATTTGAATGTTATTTTAAATCTTTGAAATATAATCGTCAGAGGGGAATTGTGGCACAGGTATAATAAAAACCACACAGTAAAAATAAGTTGCCGCCCATTAGTACATCGCAATCAGATAGAGATGTTTAATAACGATAGTGATCGCTAACCAACACAGCTCTAGAGGGATCGCAAATGTATCGGTGTCCTTTGAGGATAGCTTCGGCATTCTCATTCGGAACAGCACACGAGACGCGACAGCGAACCCGTTAGTTCGGTGTTTTAGTGGTATTGATGTCGCCCGCCGCCGCGCCGGAGCCCGCGCTACCAATGCAGTCGATGCGTGATATATCAATGCGGATTCTGTCCCCTTTGAAGTCTTTTGCATAATTAAAAATCTGTAACTAATCTACGAAAAATTTTAAATGTTCGGTGCTGGTTTTTATAATTGTGCAGGTGTAGTACCTATCCGTAAAGTAATATATTTTATTTTTGGTTCTCTTTATTATACTACTGGAAATTTTACTATAAAAAATAATAATTTACTTTTGGTTTTATACTGCAGTCTTTATAAATTAAGTAACAAATTAATATTATTGAGAAATTGGTGCACTTAACCATCTTATAGTATAATAGAGCTTTAGTTAAAGAGCATCTGTTGGCTGAAAAGGCTTAAACATTTTTAATCTGTGTATTTACCGGCCCAGTACAGCAGAAGGCCGGCGCGTCTTTAGTTGGATTACTTTAGAGTTTAGAAGGAAGCCTGCTGAGAACTCCCGCGGGCCTGAACGAACTCTCATGTCGGACACAAAGCGAATGAGTTCGCGTGCGGCGATCACTAATACATTATTCATTGTGTTGATGTATTAGTTTGTTTAAAGTGAAAGAGCTCTTTGCGCAAGCTTAAGTAAGTACAGGATTTGATGTCTAACAAATTAGTTTACCACACCATATAATTATTAATAGTCGTGTGTTTGAAAGCTGCCTTTCATTTTTATCATACAAATCTAATAATTTTTTCATACCACGGATCCGTGATAGTATTACTGGAATTTATTCTGGAAGCCGGGCCGAACTATGTTTAAATATATTCATGAGAAGGCCTACAAGGAGCGGCGCGGCAACTGGCCAACAGCCTCCTTACAAAGTCGGCTCGTACAAAGCGCCTCATTCTAAGTGTTTGTTTAATGTTGGCACATCAAACGGCCGCTGCTCTCAGGTGGACGCTTTACGGCTCGAGAGCCCTTCAATAAAGCTCGCGACCCGCTCGAAACGAATCATTTGGGGAATGTGATTGTAAAACTCAGTGAGGAATATCAACATAAGGAATTCGTTGACAGAGGAGCATCAGGATGTCGCGGGGCTATGTTCCGTCGCGAGTCTAATTGAGGGCGACTTTGTGACGTTAAGTGGAATGGAAACACACGTTCCTGCGAGGAATACTCCGCGCGTCGGAGTGAGAGTGACGCGCACGCGGGCGGTACTGGCGGTGTGGGGCGCGGGGCGCGGAGAGTAACGAGAACGGGGGGAGGGAGGGATACTGCCTCATATTTATATGATTCAATTTGGCCGTCCTAAAAGAAACATGCCGTAAGATTTGCATTTTGTTAGAGTACGAAACGAATATCGGCATATAATTTGACTCGCTCGTTCAGTATGCTGCGATGATTCGCATTAATATCACATTACATTTATAAATAACTAATGAAGACCTACACTAAACGTACCCACAAGTAGTAGCAATATCAAAAGGCATATATAGCATTTATATTCGACAGTGCACACACCAGTTGCTTCCTCATATTCTCGCGCTAATAATCCAAACAAACGTGTTGATGGGGAGGCATTATCGATGTGTTTGCGAGCAGTTTATCAGGCTCGGGCCGGGTGCTAAAACATTACGAGCGGCGTCTGGCTCTAGAGGGACGGGCAATTAAACGCGCCGCCGCCGGCTCGCCCCTGTGTACCAGCCAGCAGCGCTTACACCGGGAGCTGTTTAAACTTTAACGCCGCGTGTTAATGGCGGGACGGACATTACCGCCACTACTGCCGCACCTGCGCCGCGCATCAAACATTATTACTCCGACATTACAGAGCACTCGACGCTGCCGAGTCCTGCCGATACGGCTATCGCTGTTGTCACAGCTATTTGATTGCTGAAAACAGTAACGGTATACAATAATCGAGTATCATAATGTAATCTGTTCACAATCATAGAGGATTACAAACAATGTATTATAACATTATTTACGTATTATTCAACAGGTATGAAGAGGTCAAAAGTTTTATCTTTTTAGCTACTAACTACATCATATAGCGATATTGAAGACTTGTATAAAATAAGATTATAAATCGGGTAATAAAAGCAATGCCTTAAAAATAATACACAGATTTTTTAAAAATTCTTCACCGAAGTATAATGAACAACAATGTTGCGAATAATAACTGTCTGAAAAACTGTCTGAGTTGGCTCCGATTCAATTGTAAATAACAGCGGAGTCGATAGAAACCTTGGTGTGAGAAAAGAGTTACTCAACACTTATTACATTCTACAATACAAAACCAAAGGAAAAAGGTTTAAAATGTATGCTTTTTAAAGTCAATATTGAACTGTTCAATGGGATGTTGCTATTACAAGACGTAAAAATGCGCACTGAAATTAATATATTTCATTGCGCGCTGAATGAATTCACAAAGATAGCAACACGGATAATATTATCTTATAAAGAACTTTATTTTCTTATAATTTTATTTTTCTTGTCTAACATAGTTCTAAGATTTTTTATATAGTTATAAGATTATCGATACTACTGTATTGGGTTTTAACCTGTAAAAGTAGTGTTATGTGGTAAATTAAAAATATATATATATATATATGTAGTTATAATACTCTTGGCCACATCCACGCTTCATTCAAAATAACCCCAAACTTGACCTCGTTTGAGCTACGAGAAAATCATGAGCTAAAAAATACAAACGCTCTTGAATAATTTTGGATTATGAAAATATAATCCAGGTTCACAACTGCTGCTACGACTTTAATCTTGTAATACCTGATTTACAGGCGGCAAGACCCACGTAACACTCAATAAAATGAAACTTGATCTTTTTAATACACTACCGCCTTAAAAGACACTGCAAGACATTATTTCCATTTCGGCCAGATGTACCGTTATCGAATCCGTTAGAAACATTAAGCTCCGCGCGGCAGACTGCTGCATGTTTTTTGCTGATATTAAATCCGATTTCGCAAAGAGATATTTCGATGATATTACTATCGGAGCATAGCTGTACAGTGGTAGAAATAAAGAGAGACGATCGGTATTGTTAAGCCAACCTGCTGACTGTACATAATCGCAGCTGGATGCCGTAACCAAGTCGGCAACCGCAAGCGCAATCAATGGCTTTTGATAAGCTTGTTTATGGATTTACATGATGGATTATTCCGCTTCGGCATTTCCCCGGGGATTAGCTGGCAAAGGGGCAGGGGCGGAAGGGGGAGGATTCCAAGATTTATGTTAAAAAGCTACATAAATAGGATTGCACAAGGAGTGGTTTAAATCATTCGCTCGATGCAATTACCGTGAGATGTTCTGGCAGTGTTCGAGTACCGGCGATTGCAACAGCTTATTGAATTGGAACTCTTCGATGCAAATAAAGACTTGCTTTGTAACGTCAGTGAATGTAAAACTGAATGTATTGCATTCTCCTTGGGGTGTCGACTCTTATATTTCGATTTGCCTTTATCAATCAATAGAAGTAAAGTGACTTGAACTGACCTGTCTCGCCATATAAGTGTGTCCGGTAACAATTAGATGATAGTTATTTACGTTTATATGAATTTATTAATTTTCAGTATATACGTGAGTATTATGCGAGTGCATTTTACGTAGTGTTGACTCGCATCGTGTCTCACCTGAGCAGGTTCTCGACAACGCACTCTGCTCTGCATACACTTTGTGCTAAAACGGATTACCTGCGTAGCGCCTCTCGTACACTCGCGCCGTAATGACGCGCACTTCTCACTCAACATCTATGTATGTTTTAATATTTGCGTAAGGTAATATTTTGTGTAATATTTTACAGATATAATCGCGACATACGCGATTAATTTCGGTCATATTAACTTCTTGACGATTTTGTACATAAGTAGGTACTGCGTTTGAGTCCTAATCATGATGATGCATATTTTTTCGAGTCCTCAATAAATGAGAACGTAAGTTTAATCACCACTGTACTAGCTCGCGCTGGTATTGTCTATTCCACTCCATGACTCATAAAACTCTGTCACATTTGTGATATTTTTCGTGCATCAAAATTTTATAAGAAACCTTATTATAGCTGTAAGTTTTCTACAAATACTTTTAGTGCCGTTTACATACGAATATAAATTACTCTTAGCGGAGCAATAATGTCTGTATGGGCGCATACTATGCCGAATGTAGTCGTCAGCAGTTCGGTGACGAATATAAATGGCAGGATTATTTTTACAAGTTTTATGTCGGTCATTTAGTGCGAAAGGGCGGCTGAATTTGTTATAACTCAATAGTTAGGAAATAGCCAGCTTATATGCTACGTATATGCTTGATCTACATACAAGATTATGTAGGCGAGTAGACACAATACAAAACTATACTACAATATAAATATGTAGACAATTCGACGAGTAAGGGCAACGGGAAGTATATTTAAAAAACCAAGACAATAACAAGGCACATTTGACAGGGTGATACAGGCGGCTTAGTGAGACCCGCGCCTCACCTCCTTATCTATTCATAAGAGAGCCCCATGAGGGATTGCGTAGGCCTAGCTGCCCGCCCGGGGCGGCGGGGCCGGCAAATTGATTACAACTATAAGTACGGGACTGACAAATGCGCGCCTACAGTATCTCATCATACCGACACTACTTCAATAAATAGCTCCAATGCGCAACTACTATAATAAAGGACTATAATAAACCACTTCGCGAATTGGAAAATATGTATATTTATAACCAGATTTTAAAAATACATTTGTTGAACGAACAAAGCACCGTCTTTGTCAGTCTGTGGGTACAACATGGCTACTTACGCACTCGACTTTTTGTCGCAATCTCATGTAAGCTACTACTGTCTTACATGTTCCTGTCTATAAAGAGGTCACGGCCTTTGTTCACCGATATTATGGTTTCCCGGTGCCAAGTAGTGCGTTCATTGCGCATAACTACTTATCAGTGCGATTCTCTTGCCAACATCTACGGTTATTGGTCTCCACCGAACTAAGATGTAGTAATTTATTGTACAATCACAAGTCGTATTTATGATAGCTAGCTAAATGTATTTTATTGTATAAGATATATGAATTGTGTAGGGTTTAGCATAAAAATAGTACACCATCTCGAAACTTTGAATATGTTGCGTTTCATCAAACATACTTTAAATAATTTGCAACCTATTACCAACTCGATAATTTATTGATCAAAATATATCAATAGCTTTGGGATATTAATAGAATCAAATACGTTTTTCCACTATCCAAAGCGGTAGAACTTAAAATATTTATCTTACGTTGTAGGACTGGTTTTCTAAACATTTTTTAAAAGGACTTTATACGCTTTATATCGCAGTCTATTAAATTAGTGCAAATCTATAGTACATATTTACTTGCATGTAAAATAAACTATTCCCAATTTTCATTACAATTATTAAATATTCAATAGGTTTACTTACAACAAACTCAATACGTTATGTACTGGCCTAACCCTTATATATATACAATTCAGGAATATATTTAAAAACTGCATACGGCTGAGTTTTGGACGCGTGCTTGTGCATTTCAATGCGAGATCGTTATTCAAGAACATGACAACATACTAACGCACGTCCATAACAGAAATAATTACACACGTCTTGATGTATATGACAGCCTTCGTGGCGCAGTTGCTACGACGCCGCGTGTAAACCTTAAAGCTACGGGTTCGATCCCCGCACCGAAACAAATGTACGTGTGATCCACAGGTACTTGTCTCGGGTCTGGGTGTTTGTGAGACCGAGTAGTCTCTCGTAGTTTCTGATACCCACGACACAACATTCAATATTAGTGTGGGGTCAGGACTATGTATGTGACTGTTGGGTGTATTATTTATTTATTTATTATGTACCAGCAGCTGCCACCTATGTCTCACTTCACACTCAATTTGTATTATAACGTGTGTATAAATTCTACTGGCGTGTGGTGAAATTTGGACTCACAAATAAAATAAAATAAATATATATCTAACGCATTGCTTTAGATATGTTTTATAATATAAACAACAAGCATGTATACTGATTATATAATAGTATTAATATGCCATTATAAAAAAGTGGTGCTTAGCACATATAGCATATTACTTAGTATAGCAATAGCATGGCAACAACAGATCTAGATGATAAAAGATCGTAAACAATCTTAATAATGTCTGTGCAACTGACAACTGTATCCTTCACTGTAACCCATACCCTTGAGCTTCGCGACACAGTTTCCCTGTTAGCTGTTACTGTTACTGTTACACATGAAACAGCTCGTTAATATGTGTACAAAGGCCTGAGCGGACTACAGATTTACACAATATTTTATTGGTAAAATTCATAAGTAAAGATAAATTCTTTGTATGTCGTTCGTTTACTGGTGGTAGGTCTCTCATATGTGACAGGCCATCTGGGTAGGTACCACCGCAATGTCTATTTCTCCCGTGAAACAACACTGCTTAAATGCACTGCTGTGTTTCGGATTGAAGGACATTGTAGCCAGAGCAACTACTGGACATATTGAGACTTAACATCTTATGTCTCAGGATGGCGAGCGCAGTGGAATGTTGCTACTGTTCATGAGCGGTCGTATCGCTTACCATCAGGCGAACGGCTTGCTCGTCTCGCCATTCAATGCAATAAAAAAAAATAATGTCGATATATCAAAGTAAAAAGTGTGTGTGTTCACAAATCATGGCTGTAACAAACTATAAAAAATCATTATTATGAATTCGAGTATTGATATCGTACCCAGTGTTCTGACAAGAACTACATGACGCGATGTTTTGATTCGTGGATTGTGTGATTTTTTTCAGCCTTATCACGGCAAACAGCACTAGCTTTAAGGAATTGTTTTGTCACAATACTTAAAAGTATGTTGTATAGCCTATTCTGAAACCGAGACACAGGTTAAGACGATTATTCGTAAATAAAATCATGTATATGAATAATACAATGGCAATAATTTTGGCATTGTGTCACGACTCGCGAGCTTGGCGCCAGTAGCCATGATCTCCCCCCTTCTTCCACCCCTTTGTATCCCTCGCGGAACGATGTTGTCAGATCGCTATCCAATCTGTTCGCAGCTCTGTCTGCACGTAATGATAATAAGTTGTACACGCCCGTTATTGCCATAACAATATTGTATTCAATTAAAATGTAAGTTCCTCCATTTTACTAACACTGGGTATGGGATTAAATGTGCAATGTGGTAATGCCTCAGCCCTAGCGGTCCCCTATTTCCTATCTCGACCATATTATAAGGCTGTATAATAGTTTACCATCCCTCCTTTCTATATGCAGGACGTGAAGAAGCAATTAAAATGCCGGCATATTTATCTGGAAACAGCGAGTCAACAAATATTTCAGGCGAGAAGATTAACATCCTTTCTCAAATATTTCCCTGTTTTTCTTCATACTGAATTTTGTTCAAAAATAGTATTGCTTCATCGATGTTAAAGTTGACCAATAATATCGTGTAAGAAATAAAACAAGCCCTAACAATAGCGGAGTGGTTGTTTACTTCATCGGTTATTGTAGTGGGTTGAGAGAAGCCGTCACGGCCGCGTGGACAATATCTGAGTTTGTTTGCGCCGCAACAATGGCCACGCGCTCCTCAATAAAACCCATAAAGCGCTGCTCGCTTCAAAGTTCCTTTTCTGTGTTAACTGAACTGGCGCTTAGAGCACAAAAGCGATGCATCCGAGCAATAACAAACATTGTTTCAACCGATTCCTGCATACCATATTTTAAAGAGCTAAAGATACTCCCACTTCCGTGTATGTTTATATACGAATGTGCTGTTTTTGCGAAAACAAATATCAACCTTTTTAAATTCAGTAACCGAGCCAGACGCAATGATAAGATGACATGTATACCCCACAAAACTGCATTATTTCATAAAAGTGTGTTCTACCTAATTCCTGAAATATATAATAACCTGCCAAAGTCAATTAGAGAATTGAATGATCTCAATAATTATAAATGTTCATTATTTAAATTTCTAAATAACAAATGTTATTATAGTTTAAATGATTTTCTTAATGATAAGTAAAACATACTACGATATTTTTGTTTTGTATAGTAAGCTTTATGTTTTAAGTCCAAATCATTGTATGCCAGCACCGTGGGTCATAATTAACAAACCAAACCATGGAATACATTATAACTATTATTTTTTAATAATTAATAATAATTGAAATTGTGTCTAATTGAATTTATGTTTTTGTTGTATTATTTTTGATTCTATTTTAATTTTGTAGTTTTGTTATTGGTTATGTTTTTACATTTTAATTGTTTGGTTGATTTTTTTAAGTTTATTTTATTTTCTAACCTTAATTATTGTATGCCAATGTGGCGGGTCATAGCTGTACGAAGCAGATACCAATGTAACACCTATGTATTTACCTATGTACCACAATAAAACATTTTTGAATTTTGAATTTTGAATTTTGTGTAGTTTAGTGATGCGACACACGCACCCGCGCCGTACTGGGTGTAGACGGGTCTTAGAAGCTTCGTGTATGTGTAAAACGAGACCAACACAAGTCACAATGCATGACATCAACATAATAATTTGACTATTAAATAACCGTAGTTAAACAAGGAATCTGATATGGAGTATCATAATTCATAACGTGCATAATTTACGTTGATATTATTTGAACTTGATAATAAGTTAAATTGCGCTGATGTACTACTATCAACGTGCCCTCATTGATTGTAGACCTGAATGAAGTATGTTATATACATATGTAGATATAGAGTTGACTGTTCCTACAACCCGTTCCCGTTCACAATACCGTTGTAACAAAAACAATTAAATTTGTACACGAAACCAATTCGCAGAGTCAGTGGAGATTGTCACAATACTTGCTCATACAGTCAGTAGCGCGGAGTGATTGAGTGCAAAAAGTGAAGGGGTTAAAGAGAGCTCCTCGTGGTGCCCTCCAAAATTAATTGTATCGCGACGTAGCAGAGTAAAGCCATACAAATACGAGAATATTTGTGTGGATTGTGTCAACAATACTTGTATCAGATATTACGCCACATTTTCAATCACTGCCACAAGAATCATCGTAGAGGTCATGGATAATTTTATACACGCTGACTATGTAAACTTACGTGTTTAGTCTAAAACGGGTAGGCAGATGACACAATGATGCCACATATACATATTTAGTTCACCACAAATAGTGATGAGGCGGGGAGCCAATGGACGTACCGTGAACTATTGGTACTAGCCACCAGGAGTTACAGTGGTGGGTCGTGTATGGAACATTTTCTATATGATAAGCCTTCATATAGTTATATCAAATACAAATCAGTCAAGTGTGTACTCATGCGACTCTATACCAAAGGTACATCCCTACGCTACAAGACTATCCGACCTTTATACCCCTATTGCAGGAATTATAAATAATATATGGAGATTGCGATACCTGTAAGTCGGAATACAATTTCATGATAGTGCATAAACAATCATAAAATCGTATGTTTATGTGCAATAATAGAAACAAAAATGGCCGCAGTTGTCACGGTGAACAGCAGAAAAAATCCGCGTGTCACTTCACTTGTGGTGGTAGTATTGTTTGCACAATAACTCCATTAGAGCAACACGCGCGGGGAAAGTGCGGGGCGGCGCAGGGTGCGCGGGGGGAGCGGGACTCTGTCACACCTCCACTGCCCCACTGCCCGCATGCCGACAATGGTTTGCAATTAAAACTCTTCCGTCGAGAGTTTTATACAACCAGTTAGTAGCTACAAAATAACAGTTACTTTTTTATTATTGCTATAAATGGCGAGACGAGCTTGCCATTAGCCTGATGGTAAGCGATACGACTGCTCATGAATAGTAGCATAACCAAACAACACTATGGGTTAAAAAGCAATGCTTGGTATTCCCTGCGCTCGCCATCCTAAGACATATAATGTTAAGTCTCAATATACCCAGTAGTTGATCTGGCTACAATATTCTTCAAACCGAAACACAAAAGTGCATTTACGCTGCTGTTTGACCGAAGAAATAGACATTGCGGTGGTACCGACCCAGGTGGCCTCTCACGTATGAGAGACCTACCACCAATAACTTTTACTATGTTTGTAGATTGAGTGGTTAATGATAACAGATCGGATGCAACTGCCAAGACTGTGGTTGCTGCTTTAAGTAACTGGCCACACATTTGCCTTTTGGACTCATGAGTGTATAAATCAATAACCACGAACTTTAACGGTGAACGAATAAAATCGTGAATAAACCGTCAAAATATTTTCTATGGTATTTAAAGTTCGCTAACCCACTCATAGCGTGGTGGAATACTATCTCAAAGGGGATTTTGATCTTAGAGACCAATGCTCAACAATCGGTGAATGTAGACTGGTACTGTACAGTTTATTGAGTGTCAAAGCCTTGGTTGTGAATACTACAGACTCAATCGGAGTAGTGTTGCGTTTCGTTTGATGTCTCATTACAAGTGCGCGTCGCCGATGTTGAGAGGTTTTACGAACGATGTATAATTGTAGTCAGTTATTACAAATGTGTCTTCTCGGTGTAGTTCCGCGGCTGCTTGTTAGTGGGAATATGCTCTCTACCAGCACAATATGTTGCTTTTTGTAATTTATTGCGCCGCGCACGGCGACTACGCGCACAACACCGAATGCGGAACAAGAAATATGTGACAGTTGGAAATGAAAATAATGAATTTTATCGGTACTGTGTGTCCATGATGTACAGGGTGTTTCATTAAAGATAAAAATAAGTGTTTTTACTTTAGTTATCTTTCACCTTTTTCATAGCCCGCGTGTAATTGGTTAGTTTGTGCATGAAGCCTAGGACAGTATATTCTTGCACTATACACTATTAATTAGTGAGTAATGCTTTAACTATTTGAACACGTTTGCTGCTGAATCAATTTCAGAGAAATTAGTGCCAGTATGTTTGAGACTCAACGCACTAAATGTATATTCACCGTTGAAGATAAACAGATATATTCTACTTTGTTGGTTCCACCAATTCAGGTAGGCAGATAACTCTTTGACAACATGAAATATCACAATTTGTGTTTATATTAGAGATAAATGATGGCAGTTATCATTTGTAAATCCCATTCAATAGCCGCGCGGTAACAATTCGGCGACTCGTGATCCGACACCGCGCTCAGTACGCGTCACACACGTCATAATGAGAGGGGACGCACCGTCACTTTACATCGCATTCATTAAACACCACCAGTATGGGGGATACATGCCAGTACAAGCAGCTTATACATCCATACTTACATTCAGGTGTCACGTTCCATCATAATTTCAAACACAACACTCGTGTTTGTCGTTTTATGAATGACTATTTTAACGTACTCGCACTTAATAATAATTTCAATACAAATAGTTTAATACCAGTTTTCCATTACCAAATTCTATTTATCAAATCTGAATGAAATCAAATTTCAGTTATAATATTTTTTGTCACAAAAAATAATACAAAGAATAAAAGTGTGGACAAAGGCAAAAGAGTGGTAATAATAGTATATCGACGGAAACATTCGACGAAAAGGCGACGCACCAAGCTGGAATCAACCTCGTTACTTTGTTCTTCGATACATTTTCTTTTGAGATTCAATATCAACATAACGAGTAAATAAAAATATCAACCTATCATGACGAGCGCGGTACTTCGTTTATAGAAAAATAATATCAATAATTAGTATCCGTTTGAAATTGTTATTATTTTAACTGTACTATAAGAAAATCATACATATCTACAATAGCTTTTCTCAATACTTAATAAATAATTTATTCGTATATCTCTATGAAGGAATTAATGTTACCAAGCTGCCTGTCCTAGAAAAGGTTCACAAAATCATTGCACTGCTCTGATACACGTGACACCGTTGCCTGAACTACATCGCTTCCTTGACGTGACATTTTCATTTAACGTGAGTAATCGTGATTAGGCGCAACTGTGCGACGAGCGCCTCCGTGGATGTCAAAGCGAGCGACATTCCCAGCGCGGCTCAAAGGGCCAGCTGCAGCGGCACGCGGCGACGACGCGCTTGCAACGAGCCAATTTGCTTCTTTCAACTGCCAAGGGCGGGAGGATCGCCACGGTAGGGCTGCTGGCCTCATAAGATATTGAGCCTTTAGTGGAAGATCGTGTAGATATTTTAATAGTATTTAGTACATTGCTGAAAACTTTATAATGAGATCGAAGATTTTTGACACCTAAGGTGTTAATACCGCAAATGTTCGTTAATTCTGTTGATTTTTGGAAAACAAGTATCAAGTATAGGGTTTAGACCGAACCGAGTTTACTTAGTTTGAAATTAGTCTAAACAAGGTTCAAACCGAGTTAGCCGAACCGAGTTGGTTGAGTTGGAATTGATATCTTCGTTCGTTTGGCCTAAAGCAACATTGTGTTATTATTGAACTTGGGTCAAATCTGTGACTCGGTTGGATTTGAATCTGTGACTCGGTTGAATCCCAAACCGAGTAGAACTGACAACTCGAGTTAGTAATAGTCTAATCCGGTTTGACTCGACAATTATGTACATGCAACTCGGGTTAACTCGGTTTCCGAACTCGAGTTGCCCAGCTCTAACTTCTACACTGTTGACTAAAGCTTAATGTGTGAGGCGGTACTGCCGGCAAGACAATATAATGCCTTTAAAGACGTTAACGCAAATTTCATATTGATATAATTTTGAGTAGGAATATATGACAAGGAGTCTTCATAAAACGCAGACCTTAGACAAAATTATAGCTATGTTGATATTCTTTTAACATTAATTTGTAAGCACAGGAATGAGACTCGACAGATTCCATCTCAGGTCAACAAGGTTCGCGTCTATTGTATCGTACAAAGTGTACTTGTATTGTGTAGACCGAGCTGTAATGAATCACTTATCACATAAAACAAGGCGCAGTGGCAGCCCTGGCGCGGGTGTCACGCAATCACACCGAGTTCATGAGCGGCGCGAGGTCACACGCACTCCACTCGGCGCTATGAAGGGCTCTGAGATGATGCTACATACAACACTTTACACACGCTAGGAGTACACTAACGGCCGATGCCAATAATCAATCGAAAAAAATAGATTGAAGTCAATCTGTTTTGTTGTCAATTGTTTTCTACTTTTCGATTGGTCTCCTGTCATGCTGCCATAGTTTATTCACTACTGAGATTGATTATTGGCAATATAGTATCAGAAAAACGATTGAGCTGTCAATCTAAAACGGCAAATTTTGGATTGGGTTTGTTTATTGGCAGCGGCTGTTAGACATACAAGCTATTCGGTTGAGCTAATTTTTCTAGGACCTGTCATTTGATGTTATTTTTTGGATAAGCGGCAAAGATTGACCCTGTCGTGAAAAGATTGATGTGTGCGTAGATAAATTTTGTTAACAAATAAATAAATTATAATGTTTTATAAAAATATTTTCGCTTAAACATCCGTTGGTAAATACGAGTGTAACAAAATCGTGTTTGCGATTGTGGCTCGCGACTCGCGTGCGATTATATTAATTACGGAATAAATAAGAGCTAATTAATATGTTCACAAGCACTCGGCGCTTGGAAATGCTCCAATATTTACGAGTATATTATGTTTTTAATAAAGAAAAGATACATATCTCATTTGTATCATCTCTCATCCAATATTATTTGATTAATTAATAGATGATTAAGTACGTTATGGCTGTAGCCGTTAGTAATTACTTTTTTTTTTGTATTGTATCAGCCCATATACGTCCCACTGCAGGGCACGGGCCTACTCTACAATCGAAAGCAATTCTTATAAATCGCTATGGTATGCAGGTTTCCTCACGATGTTTTCCTTCACCGTTTTTAGTGCGTGGTGATTGACTGTCAATACACACATGACTCCGAAAAGTCAGAGGTGTGCCCTGGGATTCGAACCCGCGATCACCGTGAACATGTTGGCAGCCGCGTTTAGTCCGTTTACCAACAGGCCACCACGCACTTACTAATTACTTAGTAATTACTTTATTGATGGTATATTTGTACTACATGAAAGATCAAGTAGGCAGCTAATTTGAAATTACAAGATCGACTAATACGAGGTGTGTTCAAAAAGTATCGCGACTTATGTGTTTTTTCAAAAATTATTTATTTATTCATGAATATCTATTGTGTCCCCTTCAAAATAATTCCCATGAGATATTATACACTTGTGCCAACGTTTTTTCCAATCTTCGAAGCACTTCAAAAATCAATTTTTTTTAACTTGTTCAGCTCCTCCTTCGATGCCGTCTTTATTTCGTCAATCGTAGCCTAGCGTCGTCGTTTCATGGGCCTCTTCAGTTTTGGGAACAAGAAAAAGTCACAGGGGGACAGATCTGGGGAATACGGTGGCTGTGGCATCATTATTGACTTGTTTTTGGCCAAAAAGTCGCGCACAAGTAACGATGTGTGAGAAGGGGCGTTATCGTGGTGCAAAAGTCAATTTTTGTTCTTCCACAAATCCGGGCGTTTCTGGCAGATAGCTTCGCGCAAATTGCGCATCACTTGCAGGTAATATTCCTTATTGACCGTTCTACCCTGTGGCAAGAACTCATGATGCACCACGCCCCTGCATTTGAAGAAAACGGTAAGCAAAACTTTCACATTCGACCGAACTTGGCGCGCTTTTTTCGGTCTTGGTTCGTGCGGCAGCTTCCATTGAGATGATTGAGCTTTGGTTTCCACGTCATAACCATAAACCCACGATTCGTCACCAGTTATGACCCTCTGGAGCAAATTTGGGTCGTCGCGGATAGAGTCCAACAGCTCATTAGCAACGTTCATGCGATGCTGTTTTTGGTCGAAATTGAGCAATTTTGGTACGAATTTCGCGGCAACCCGTCTCATGCCCAAATCATTGATAAAAATTGAATGGCACGAGCCAATCGATATGCCTAGGTCCGCAGCAACTTCTCTAACGGTGATTCAGCGATTGGCCAATACCATTTTCTTCACTTCATAATTTTTTTCGTCTGTTGTTGAAGTGCTCGGGTGTCCGGCACGCTTTTCGTCGTTCACATCTTCTCGGCCTTCTGAGAACATTTTATACCACCGATAAACGTTGCTTTGGTCTAAGGTAGCTTCTTTGTATGCCACAGTCAACATTTGGAATGCATCCGTACACTGAATTTCGTTTTTCACTCAAAATTTGATACAGGTTCTTTGATCCATTTTTTTGAATAGGTAAAAATCGAAGATGAGCCAAAACACATGCAAGCAAAGCCGCTGTCAAAAATTAACTGAACATTCAAAATGGCCCAACTTGGCGGCATAAGTGAGAGACATGAGTACCAACATAACGCCACAAAAAAATCGAAATTCGAATATACGTAACCCTAGAAAAATCAAAATTCGCGATACTTTTTGAACACACCTCGTATAAACACGTATATGATTCGGGATTAATACTTTCATTCACATTCTGCGAGGCAGTGCCATGCTGGTACTAATCTATACTAGACCAATGTTGCATTAACTTTCACAGGCTAAATCACTTTATTCGTATGTGTTGCTTGAACTAGAGTTCAATACTGAATATTTGACGATTATCTAGCGAATCGTGGTATTATTTTTATAAAAGCAATAAAGTAAGTATATAGCATTATATTAGTGAAATAAAGTAGTTCGCTTGTTAGCAAATTAGTGTTGTTACACGCTTTGTTGCATTTCATGTTTTATATGTAGATTTTGTAATATATTAACTTTTTTCACATTATACTCCTCACATAGTTTATTAGATACTATAAATTAAGACACATTTTTATATAATATAATCTATTATTTACGTTTAACCAATATTTTTTACTAGATATAATATCTGTAGAGGGCTCTTGCAGAAATTAAATCAATTTGGAGCAAGTCGCAGAACAAGGTGCACAAGACGGAATTCAGGAAAATTTAAATCGATCTAATATATTTTTTAAAATCCCATTCCAATCTTTTAGTATTGCGATTTTCCCAAATATAAACCTCTTACGTCATAAAAGAAGGCACGTGTTAGAATACTGTCACAAAATACCGCAACAATTTTATAAATTTTATTAAAACTACCCATCGTATGATTCACAAGTAGTAGGGAATCGGTAATATAAAGCGTTGTCTCACTTGGATCGTCACTTTTCGAGTGACAACGACAGAGGAAGGACCTTATCCTCGCCGGTAGCAACCAGGATTGGCAAGTTAAGTTATTAATATGATGTTTTGTTGCTCATTGCTCAGAATATTTGAATATTATTCTGTAACATTGTAATTATCGATTGTCGTTGAATTAAACCATATTCTTATAAATGGAAATATAAATAACATTTAATATAATTGATAATTTTATAACACTATAATAATATAATAATTATAAACCATTATGTTAAGTGATAAATATTAAAAATTATATCGTTAAATAATGTAATTATAGATAAATCTATTGAAATATACATGTTTATATTATTTTGTATACCTTTTCCCACAAAAATTCTAACACACGCATCTAATGTGTCATTATGTTGTATTATTTCAGGTGCATGATGCAGTGTGTAACGTGACATATACTTGTACTGCGTGTGGGTGAATACATTCTAACAGATGAGTTGCTTCGTAGAATATGCGCTCACCTCGGAATCACTCCCCACTTGAGCGTTGCCTATCGCGCATACATTACCGACCGATACCGACTCGTTTGTCCGTATCGATATAAAAGCTCGGCGAGGCGGAATGACCTACATGCGGGTATACATGCGATGTAGACGCGGTGGAGCTGTGGCGTGGCTGTGGCGCGGTCGGCTCGCGCTGCACAAGTGTCGACCGAGTAAATGTACGCGACCCTTTGTTAGAATCAATATAATACGCCATGAAATGACAAACTGATAGATAAGTGTGACAAAGAACTTCACACATTCCTACTTAATAGCTCACGCATGGTTTTGATTAGTAAGGATTTGCACTCGAATATTTATGTTAATATAGATAATTTTAATTCTAAGACCGACGATATCGTGGATAAATTTACATCAAGTTTACAAATTACTGCATTGATTTATACTTGATCTCCAATGTAATGTCTTAATGCAGGGCAAATCTATACTTGTATGCTTGTCTAGTTATGCGACTATTTTGAATGTAACATATTTTCATTTAGTGATCGTATTGGTAATATTTCAATTGCGAATTTAAGCTTGACCTCGATCGGGCGCAGTACATACCTATTTCATTTCTATATTTCAGTTGTATTTGTGGCTGTTTGCGCCACAAATCGAATGATGTAAATAAATATGAATTTGTTATTTGCGGGTGCAGCATTGAGATCACAAAAGGTATCGTCGAGACGCGATACTGCGCAAATTGCGTCTCTAATTCATAACCGATTTAAGAACACGATTTCAAATGCACATGCCAGTCAACGACGCATATTATATTCAAGCTTGTCTTAGATTAGTAGAAAGTTATTCAAAATCACTTACTTAATTTTATTATATTTTTTACAAAATAATATGTAATATTTTAGGTGTGGCATATGAAATGTGTTTTGATTTCAAGTAGTACATAGCAAATGTGGCGCGGGCGTGGGAACAGAGGCGGGTGTAGGTCGGTGACGTCACACCCACACGTGCTCACTGCTCACTATACGCAGCACGAGACAGTTCACCATCCTAACCTTTGACAACTACTTATGATAATATTATTCTATTAGGTTTGGGAATGAAGCATAACATAAGTCCCCGAACCGGATGTGGGTTGTGTACTCTGCTTAATATAAATGAAATAATAATTAATCTCACTGGTTACATCATAGTTGTAGGCAATTTGAGTACGTCATGCTCGCTTAAATGTCTGTGCTAGCGGCGTCGCGGCGTCGTGTGCCGGGTCGGTCACTTCCTATTAACACGGTTGAGGAGGCCTATGGCTGGCACATGCGTCATACTCGTGAACGGGTGCTGCTTGTGTTTTTGTTGTTATTTAATTACTTAGTTTTTTTTTGTCTTATATTGCTTTTGCTGAACAGTGTATACCAATTCCGCGATCTGGGCGACCACACTTAACTCAGCCGTACAATATAATTATCAATTAATTATTATTATAAATTATTTATGAACTGCTCTGAATTGCAAATCCTGTATAATCACTGTATTGTAAACTTATTTTGAAAAACGCAACGCCAGAGTTTCTTGCCCGTTCTTCTCTGGTAAAAACAGCCTTGCGAATCGGGTGGTAGTGGAAAAAAGGGACTGAATCTAAATAATGTATGACATTTTATGGATTCAATAAATAATCTCATTTCATTTCTATGATTCATCGTATTCACATTCTACGGTGTAGCACGATATCAGCTTTCACCGTTCTACGGCGCAGTAAATATACCTTATTTACCACATCATTAATAATTTATGAGTATAATTAATTTCATTTGCTAACACAAAACAAACGTTATATTAGCCCGTACCGGTAAAGTTACATAAGGTTAATTAAACCTCTACTGTATCTGATGAATACTAACAAAATTACTTTATTTTGTGAAAGTATACCCTTGTTAAAATAACCACAAAGAAGAATTTGAGAGTAAACGCTGCGTGGTCAGGCTTTGTGGCTTTCATACATTTAGATGTAGCTAATGTAGTTATTCTAAGTGGAATTCTCGGTGAGATGTAAATGAGCGGCGCGGCGGTATTTCGTCGAGGCTTGTGTTTAGAGCCTGCGTTATGTCGGGCGGGTCCTGTACTATGGAGGGCTCGTGGCGGCGACATTATCGTCTTCATTACTCGCTCGCCTTCATCAAGTGCCGCAGGATATTCGCCTTGTTTTATTTATTAATACTTTAAAACCTACTGCCCCGTTGCCACACAATTGTATATGTCTACTAGTACTATGACGTGTATATGTCTGTATATGTTGATTGACTCGGTTGTGCCTTCTGAGGCGCTCGCTGATGATTTGACGAGAAACGAAGGGATGCGGAAACAATATAAGAATAACTTCGTTTCATACTTGCCATAAACAATACACAACATCAACTCATACTGAATACGACGGAGAGTATATTAGTAGCCGGCTAGATGTTTGCTCTGCACTTGCTCTGAGGAACAACAAAAATGTTTTCTTTATAAAATATCGCTGGAATCGCTATCAGAGGAGATATTTTTCTTCACAAACTTACGGTATAAAAGTCGACGGGCGCATAATATCTGTTTTTATATTGAAACTAAAGTTTACGGCGCAGTTCATTATATCTCGCTAAGTTTATGACGGTATATCCCGACAATATGTAGCGAGGCGCTTAGAACCAAGTGAAGCATGATGAGTTGAGCTTCTGAGAAGGGTTACTGAAGTATCCTACATTTATTAATCTATGGTAGACGTTCTCATGTATTATTTAATATAGAGGCCACAAGTTTGAACCCTGTATTGAGGCAAAATTTGTAAGCATAATAGTAAATATTATTTACAAGATTGCCATTGCACACGCCAGTACGTTTCTCGACGTAAATAATTATTGACGGAAGTCTGTCAACAGATTGATTGAGTGCAAGCGATTGATCGACTCAAAGGTGATCTAAACGCGACGTATTTCGTTCGCGGTGTAGTAGGGTGCGACGCGGGGGTGTGAGGGTGGCGGAGGAGGCGGGGACGGCGGGGGAGGCTGGGTGCATCCACATCCCGAGTCATTCCATTAATTAGCGAGGTGTGAGCCAGCGAACCGCGTAACTCTCCGATTATGCGCGGAATAATATGTTCCGCGCAACTTGCACACAACACAGATTTAATGAAAAGTCCGTGAGCGCAGTTATCCGACTCTGTGATACGAATCGCAGCTCTCACTTCATTACTGCTGTTATTAAATAAATGCACTAATGTTTTAAGTTTGAAAACGTTGCTATACAATTTACAGCTGTAATAGTGATGAAAGATGTGTAGATTCCGTGTGCGCTTTAGTTTTGCAGAAATGAATGATTTAAAGTAGACGTTGTTTTTTCGGTAAAACGCGAGATTGCGGGTAGAGGTTTGGTGTGTATGAAATCGATGGATATCCATTCATTTAATTAGTTAGAGTTGTCTATCGATATTAAGAGCATAGACACGAGGCGGCGCGGCGTTGTACAGGCTGATCGGCTCGCGAGTAACGTATCATTTATCTTCTTGCTGAGGAACCAATCTTGGTATTGAAATCTTGAATTAGCTCACTTGTCTTATACGAAATTCTGAAGTAGCAGGGTTATGTTATGTTTTGTTGTTATAATTGTTTTGTCAACCGGAAAATTATATTATTGTTTTATGATATTTAGTAAATGCATTTATGAGCTTAAGGCTAGTGCTATTTAATTTATCCGTCATCATAATTCTATGTTTTAGCGGTAAGAGGTTTAATTCTAGCATTAACCTCTCCTTCGGATATACACAGTAACCTTTTATCTGTAAATTATTTTACGAGATAATTTATGAAATGGAGAGTAATATTGTACCACTCTCCCTCGTATTGTCACGGTGCGTGGCTAAGCGGCGGCACGCGGGGTATTTAGCGAGTTTATCACGACGAAGTGGCTGTGCGGTAGAGACTAGTGGCGTCATTAATCACGTGGACGTGCAAGTCACTACGTGTTCATCAGCAGATAACGAGCAGTAAACGACGACCTCGATGCCAGATGGAGCTCTCAGAGACTGTGACCCAATCTCAACCGTCTACAAATTAAACAACTTGTTTTCATAAACAAGTACAGACAGAGAATGAACAGAGGTCCCCTCAGTGCTACTCACAATTTGACAAACTTATCGTCATTGAAAAATGTATTATGAATTTAAATTATAGAAAATTTACATGATATTTATCAAATATATAATCAATCAATTGATATATTGTATGCTGCCACTACATGAATGCTGTGACGGGTGGTCTGCTCGTGATTTTGCGGTAAATGAATATCATAATATTTTAAATGAATATTGCTCACGCGAAATAATAATGATAATGGCTCCAATAACAGCAAATTCATTCGATTGCACGCGTATGTGCCCCCGGCAGATTAATATTTAATCTAAATTACAGCGGTTCGGTGTCGTATTCAATTACAGAGCGTAATAATGCGAAAACATGTAAATGATAGCAAAGTGATTTCATGCAATTCAGTACGTATTAAATATGGTTATCATTCAAACAATGTATGAGCAATAGGGTATTTGACTCCATTTTTTTTATTGTATTTATCAAAACGTTTCCACAGCTATGGTCTAACAAACAAAGAAATTTATAAATCAATTCAGAATTAAACAAGTTAGAAACGTTTTAAATCTTGTAGTGGGGGTAACAGAAAAGAAATTCAAAACCAAGATAGTGACGTCACTAGGGTTATTATACATTACAGTGTGCGGGTGTGAAAGAGACAGCAAGATGTCCCCACTACACCCCCACTCTTTTATTTTAAATGTTAATATTTGCCTTATGTTACAAGCTACTTTAATACTTTTTTGACAGCAAGGCTTTATTTTTAACGAATTTGTGTTTGTAAGCGGAATAATACCAAAAATCGATAATAGTCAAATACCCTATTTTTAAAAGTCATATTACTATTGGGTACATTTTATGTAATGGGTCATTCATTTTTTTTAGCAGCCCGGAGTCAGGTATTTGTGATCGATATGGCCATAGACTCGCCACCTATCACATCGTGGGACGGAACATACAAGGGGAAATGTGGGTGCTCTGGCACCTCTGCCTACCCCTTCTGGGAAAAATCGTGACTTTATGTATGTATGTATGTATGTATGTATGTATAAATATATAAAGTTACGGCTTATTTGTATCCAATATTATTATAATATGTTGATAGCCTCGCCTCCTATCACATGGTGAGGCTGAACACACGAGGCGACTCGTGGGTGTCTTGGTAGCATCTCTGCCTACACCTTCTGGGAGAAAGGCGTATGTCTTTGTATGTATAAATACTTTTTATACTAAGTCGAGGGTGCTGCAAGGAAATTAAACTAACAAGCTCAGCGGGTGGGTGCAGCTACTAGCACCCTTTATACTTTAATTTTTATATTTATTTGTTTTTTTTTGTTTTTTTTTTATTGCAATGAATGACGATACGAGCAAGCCGTTCGCCTGATGGTAAGCGATACGACCGCTCATAAACAGTAGCAAAATTCCACTGCGCTCGTCATCCTGAGACATAAGATGTTAAGTCTCAATATGTCCAGTAGTTACTCTGGCTACAATGTCCTTCAATCCGAAACACAACAGTGCATTTACGCAGTGTTGTTTCACGGGAGAAATAGACATTGCGGTGGTACCTACCCAGATGGCCTCTCACATATGAGAGACCTACCACCAGTAAAATTTCCAAAGAAGATAACACATAACATTTATATTAAACTACTTATTATGTACCTTTATACTCCCTGGAAGAGGTGATGGTAGGTCATTTACTGGTGGTAGTTCTCTCATACGTGAGAGGCCATCTGGGTAGGTACCACCGCAATGTCTATTTCTCCCGTGAAACAGTAGTGTAAATGCACTGTTGTGTTTCGGATTGAAGGGCTTGTAGCCAGAGTAACTATTGGACATATTGAGACTTAACATCTTATGTCTCTGGATGGCGAGCGCAGTGGAATGCCAAGGATTGCTTTGTAATTCAAGGTGGTGTTGTTTGGTTTTGCTACTGTTTATGAGCGGTCATATCGCTTACCATCAGACGGATCATCAGAAACAAATGTAATAATGACTTGATCCGTGGTGCTTTACAGTTAGCTTCTCCGGCTGTAAAAGTCTTTTTGCGAGGTTATTTACCTTTTCAGTTCAATGTTTTGTCACCCGCTTTGCACGGAGGGAAGTGGACAATAATTTATTTCCAATTCCTCCTATTCATTAAACTTTCTGATTAATTTTGTTGCGGGTTAAAGACAAGTTAGACATTCCGGGAGACTCGCCGAGCTTCAATGCTCGGTGTCATTACTTTGCGTGCCACTGTTGATCCTGGCTCACAGGAGTTGCAGTGGTGGGTGTGAGGGCAGGACAGTCTCCTTACCATCAGACGAACAGCATGCTCGTCTAACTACTTATTGCAATAAAAAAGGCTACCATGACCATGTCCGCGTGACCATATTCATGTGTTCTGTGTCTGCGTGTATGTGTTCACAAACAACTATTGAGATATGTATGAAGTTATCTGATATTTCAGTTATTGACAGCCTCCGTGGCGCAGTTGGTTGGGCGCCGGCTATAAATCATGAGGCCGCTGGGCGAGCTTCGCAACGAGACAAATATTTGTGTGATCCGCAGATATTTGTTTGGGGTCTGGGTGTTTGTGAGACCGAAAAGTCTCTCGTATCTTCTGATACCCACGACACAAGACTCGATCTTAGTGTGGGGTCAGGACTATGTATGTGACTGTTGGGTGTATTTATTTATTTACCTATTTAAGGCTATCAATAAATAAATTTGGAAAAATATTTGAATTAAACAAAGGTACAAAATTCATTTGATATTTACTATAACATTGTGTGTCCAGTAGACGTGAAAGAAAAATATATGAACACTATCAAACAAATCAATCGGTTGTTACTGACTCAGAGAAAATAAAATAAATAATGTAGCAGAAGATATATAGCAGAACCTCATCGAGCCGTAACTTCAAGAAATAACGAAATGTTGCGGAGAAAAATCCAATTTATAAAGTAAATACGAGTGCGGACAGCGAGAACTTCTAAATACCATTATCTACAAATAACAGAGATATTGTTGAGTCACTGTAGCGAACGAGCACAATAAAATGTAAACAAATCACGTTCCCCGCAGCAGACGGACACAAAAGCGTAAACAAATGCAATCAATCATAATACAAGCGAGTTACGCCGCGTCGCGCCACTTCCAACAATATGTGTATATTATTAGTTCGCAGTAATTGTTCGCTCAACTTTTAATTTAAATTGATTGATACGGTGTTTGAGAGAATGTTAGCGACCCCCCCCCCCTCATGCCCCCTCCCCTGCACCCCGTACCCCGGCGCCAAGCCGCGCGGATCCACTTAGATGATTAGAATTATACGACACTTTGGTAAAAAATCGCCAACCATAAAGTCCACTTAACTTTTTAATAGCGATATTTTAAATAGGTGGAGGATAAAAGTTTAAATGTCGCTTTAAGTGATGAAGTCGTGTTAGTTGTTGTCTCCTCTCTCTTTTGCCTTTTGACATAAAACGAATATAAACTAAACTTAAAATATTTTACTGGATTGCTCTGAGATAATATTGATTAATTTAGTTTTACGATTTCGTTACCGTAAGTACGAGTATTTCTGCAAAATAGCAATACGGGCTTGATGTTAAATCATTCTTATTCACCACTACCCAGCGGCACCATCGTTTTTCTTTATTATCCCAGTCGTGGCAAGGTAGTGTTGTCGGCGGAATATCAAATATATTTTTTTGGAATATGGAATAACCGAAGCAAATATGAAGTGAAAACCATACGAAAAGCGATTGTATTTTTATTTCTTATTTTCAAGGGCTGTTGAAATTCGTGCGGTTTGAAATCTGAAAATTCTCAGATTCATACTGCTGTACAGTTGATTTGTGGTTTAATGTGTTTTATAAAGTGAAGTGTTTGGGATTTAACAGAGCGTCATTAAACGAATGTGTCGGCAGCGCGGCGGGAAATGTTCCAATATCATTTAATTATGTTATATTTTATACAAAAGTGAATTTAAATTTATATAAATATTTTATAAAACTGCTAGCAAGTTTTACTTAAATGCTAAATGTTAATAAAATGAAGTCATAACGTAGTGTAGCAATAAAAGTCACAAAAAAAAACATTCAACAAGTTGAGTACAAAGTGGCAGCTAGTTTGAAAGTAGTAAATCCGCGCTGAAAGTGGCAAAGCGGCGCTCCAATGGTAAAGCTACTTGGAAAGTGGCGATGCTTTACTTTAAGTAGCAGTCATTGGAGTAAGTCTACTTTCACAGTGATAGAATCGCACTGAGAGCTGTGAAGCAATGCAGTTGAGTAACCAGTTTTGAGTTAAACATGAGTGCGTTAGTTTTATCTAGTAGCGTTATTCGGTCCGTGAGATTGGTATAGACTCAATAACATAGTCTTGCTCCTACAATTTTACCCTTAAAATCTACAATTTTTGTATCCTGTTTTTGGGCGAGACCTTCATTTTTAAGATGTAAAATATTATGTCAAAAAAATTGACGCTGTAAGAAGGCCTGCAGTGACTGAATGCACAAAGCAGCAGACTTGACTCTGCGGCGTACCTTAGGAGATGTCTATATCCAGCACTGGACTGCAATGGGCCGATGATGATGACGCTGCAGAAATGAAATCTTCGGAATTTTCCATTACTATAGCATAATAATAAGTCGACTACAGTATGAGCACAGTTGAAATAATCGAATACTATTAAAATGTATCCCATCAAAAACATCCTGTAAAAAAATTCCAAGTCTCGCAGCTCAGGTTTTCTACCGCAAAAAGTTGTGAGATGCATGCAATACCAAGTCGATTAATTTATTTAGTCCTTAAGGGACCTTCTATATTAAGTTATTACGTTAGTTATTACCATATCAATATTAAAAATTCTTTACGTTTTAAATAAATGGATCGACTTGGCCATCGCATGAAAACATAATGTATCGTACAATTTATACATAATGCTGCTGGCCAAGTCGATCTATTTATTTAAAACGTAAAGAATTTTTAATATTGATATGGTAATAACTAACGTAATAACTTTATATAGAAGGTCCCTTAAGGACTAAATAAATTAATCGACTTGGTATTGCATGCATCTCACAACTTTTTGCGGTAGAAAACCTGAGCTGCGAGACTTGGAATTTTTTTACAGGATGTTTTTGATGGGATCTCACGACTTTTTGTAGAGTCCTACTTTTTTCCTTTTCGGTACTTCTTACTTCTAGAATATCACTAACAATTTTTCTTAAAGCCTCTGTCTTATGTATTTTTCTTATTTTTGTAGGTATCATATCAATTTATCACAAATATAGCGGATTTGATTATTAATGTTCTTTCTTTCATTGTAATTTAATTGATATGTTCGAGCTATATAGTCTATTTATTTGCAAGTTTTTCTTCGTCATGTTTTTCTAGAGAAATGTTGTACAGTTTCATGGGCTGAATACACCATTTCCCTCTCTATATCCCATCCTGTTATGCCTCATATATATAGATATCTATCTACAACTATTATTCCATTATATACGGGTAAAATGATTCATTAACTGCAAATGTAACTTTGTAATCCTATACATTTATATGGGATTACAAAGTTATTCACGCAGTTGGTCTATCTAGAAAACTAGACACAAATTATGAAATGTTTGAATTTTCCCTTACTTTAGACACTAAACACTAATTATATTCTAAATTTGAAGGTTCTATGTCTGCTAGAAGTGCCTTAGACTTTTGATGATCGGTCAGTCAGTCAGTGAGTGACAAAATTAAGAAAGTTTGACTAGTTACAATTCTTAAACTACTGGTTCAAATTGAATGAAATTTTAAATATACCGTGTTTACACAATGCTTACTTAGTAACTGAAAATTCAGGCTTCATGCTTTAGCCACAACGAAGTTATAGGGGGTTGAAAATGGTCTGAAGTGCTTCGAGAAAAGGATGTTACGGCCTATAGCTCGACTTGGAGGGGGCTCGGCCGCGCCCCCAGATCAATCAATGGCATATACCAATATTATTTGGAGTATTGTCGCGCCGCCACTCGGGGCAAATTTATTGACTACTCGTATTGAATCGAAGGAAATTTTAAGATAATACAACTCGACTCAATAGTTCATATTGAATGGAAACTGCGAATTCAATAACCGGGTGCTGCCGAGCGGCTTCACGTGGAGACACATTGTACCAACGTGCCATTGTGATGAACACTGTAGAGTGCACACGTCCTGTGGCGCTGCGTGAAACGTTTGTATTTACTTTAACGTTTATCGTAATGCGCAGCGCTGTTTAATCAACTATGAATACAATTAATTTTACAGTAGCCATGAATTTATTAGCCAACATTAAGGTACATGAAATATCATTGGTTGCTTTTGGACGATAAATGAAAATGTTAATTGATGCAATAATTAAATTTATTTCTCCCAAATTAATTGGAGCTTCAAGTAACACTACCACCGTTTGAAATACTATTACAACTGTGAAAACTAACCAAGTAAGAAATTCTTTCAGCAATTATAACTACCTTCTCTTTTGCACTTTCTAAGTTCCTGCTGTTTTTGTTTAAATATTCAACATCTTCAGATGTAGAGTAAACAACGCAAAAGCAAGTCCCAAAGAAATATATTGTGAAACAATTACAAAGTAATAGACGGCCACCTGGTGTGAGATCAGCGCAGCAGCGAGGCGGGCAGGAGGTGCGTGTCGTCAGTGTGGTCGTGCACGACGGCGCGGCAGTTGTGGTCCCTGGAGGGAGCGGCGCGGCACCGCACGCGCGCCGAGCACCAGCTCACCTGCCCTCCCGCCCCGCACCACACCCGCGCCGCGCCCTCCACCGGCGCGCCGCACCATCTGCACCACGGCTCAGTATCAACTGCCAGCCTTAGCATCCCAAACACAACCACCTGCTGGTGGCTGCTGGTTTTATTGGTGGTAGATCTCTCATATATGAGAGACCCTCTGGGAAGGTACCAATGCGTGTCTATTTCTCCCGCCCAATTGTGTAAATGCACTGCATTGTATGTCGGTGTGAAGATATTGTATCTTATGCCTCAGGATTGTGAGCGCAGAGGAATGCTAAGCGTTCCTTTGTAATTCAAGGTTTTTGGTTTTGGCACTATTTTTGATGACGTATCGACTTACTATCAGATATATATAGTAATATAACATAACGGCATAATACTATAACGGCATGCTCGTCTCACCATTAATTGCAATAAAAAAACCTAATTGTTTCAGTGAGTTATAAAAAAATGTACCCTACACGGGAGACAGAAGCGGCCTGACTGTATTCCTGGCATTGTGTAAGTCCATGTCCAAGTATGTCAAGACTGCCAACCTATAATAGTTCAATGCGCTTCATTACAACCTCTGTCCTCAAAGTTAAATCCGATTGTTCACCAGAGAGCTGCTACATAATAAAACATAGCTCATGTTAAGATGTTAATCAAATCAATTTTTCAACTTAAAATTCCTTTTAAAAATAAACCTTAATAATACGTATAAACGCTCATACAATTACTATTTATCTAGCACTAACATTCCAGCGCCCTAGCCGATGTAAGCTCTCACGCGAGACACTGGCATCTTGTATAACAGCCGCGCCTCGCCGCGACCCACCCCGATAACAACTGAACCCACGCGTGAGATTGTTTTGCTTAGATTCCATTTAATATCATTCGGCTCAGCTCACATGGCAATAACACGACGCGTTAATAAAACGCCAAGGTCGGAGCGTTACATTTCATGGGTCATCTTCTCACACAAACAAATACACACAGTTTCTACACAATGTTCAATACATACACGGGTCGCTATGAAAATGATGAGATTTATGAAAATGAACAATCAGGTGGACGTTCACCTCGTCTGGGACAAACCTAATTTATTTTGTAAAATGATGTATTGAGACGGTATTCGGCGTTTACACGCGCTGTCACCCACACTGTATATGATAGATCAATTACAAAGGTATAAAATTATGCTCTTTATAGAATATGTTGGCGTTCCTCTATAAAAATCAAAACTTTAATAGTAGAGGACGCCGTGGCTAATATAACACAGGCAAAGAGTATTAACACGTTCACTGCGGCAAAGAAATCAGTGACTTTTGGCTGGTGCTGTGGCAGTCCAAAAAGGCCCTCACTTGACTTTCATAATATGAGCGGCAGGCCTATTCGACCCGACATTATGACCCAGGAAACTGGTTTCGCACCAGCGAAAAGAACCTATTTTTTCTGTCCGCACACCGGATTGGCACAGCGTCGGGCCGATTGTGGGTGATCCACAGTGAACGTGTTAATTGACAAATATTTCGAATTTCAATGTATATGTTACAAGCAGAAGAGACACGTTGAGCCCAGTTTTGTATAGAACATTACATAAAGTGGTCGGCCGCACCCGGACAGTATCGCTGTGTTTCCTTAACAACAGTTTTGCTCATGCATTACATCGTCTAGTATAAATCATACACGCGTCATAACCTCTTGCAAATACGAGTACATTCATTTCCTCTAAGATTCCACCAACGGTTATGACGGGTAATAGACCTATAGCGAGGCTGTTAGTAAATCTCCACCAGGTAAACCACCTTATACATTTACAATAAACTGTTCTTTGCTATTAAAACATACTTATGATATAGCACGTTCTTTGTCACTAACTAGATACTTCTGATGACTGAGGGTACAACATATTGAATACTTGTAAAAATGTACGTAGAATTGGGCATTAAAAATCACCCGCTTTCCGAGATTGAAACATCGTAGAACTCGTTGTGGCTCCCATCAGTACGGGCTCGCTAAAAGAGCGATACGCGCTCGTATAGTCGCTGCGGAAGTTCCAAATTACTTTTAGATGGGATCTAGTGTATCTAGCGTGAAGCACATCCATCCAAATTGAACACTCAACATTATTTATACGAGCGACGCTGCAATGTGTTTTCGTTACATTTTGTCACTTTACACTTAATATGAATGGATATTTCCAACTACGGTTATTTCAGAAACATCCAGCATCTTTGCGATGTACGTATTCGTCGTAAGTACAGACATGTCAAAAGTAAGTCATCAATCGTAGACATTCACAAGCATCAAACCATGAAAACTAATCCACTTTTGCCTCTCATTCAGGTCTGAACTACTATCAACGGTCTTCACATTGTACACGCACTGACCTGGCGGTATACTGCACGTAGACCCTGGCGTGCGTGTGGGGCGCGAGCGCGAGGCGGCGCGGCCACAGCTGGAAGTGCTGGCCGCCCTCCCACGCCGCCGCCAGCTCCAGCGTCTCCGAGCCTGCACGACACACGCGGCTTTCACCAGTCATACAGTCATACCCAATTCCATACCATTATACGCAGGCTGAACTCGAATGGAACACACTTGAGTTACTATGGCGGATATAAAACTTTTGGATTAGGTTGTTGCAATACTTTTTTAGTTGTTATAATGATGGTCTGGAAAAAATCGCATTAAGCGATAAGGCCGCCAATTGTGTCACCTTTATTTAAACGTGTTGTCATATTTTTTTTATCTTATTACTGTGTATGTGGTGTTCAATAAAGAATTTATAAATAAATAAATACAGTAAGATTTGAATATCTTGTTAAAAATCGACCTTAATTTCACAATATAAACAATAATTACCGTTACCTTCACTGTTTTCATGATAATATAACATAATTAAGGCCAGGTTTCATAATTAAATATTTAACGTCCGTTTGGTTGTGTTATTATGCATGCGAGAATCCCGAGACTAATGACCGCCGTCCGTCGATCTAACAATGTTTAATTTAATACAGCACCACACAAACATTATTACATTAATTTGCATAGGTTTAGTTAGGCCGAGCTGTGTACACAGCGCCGAATAATACGCCGCAAACAATACATTCACTCGTAGTTAACATACGGCTAGAAGCTACGCGCGGGAAAACTTGTGTGGTGCAGTATAGTTGCTTCGAAGCAAGATTTGTTGCTTACGTCAGTGAAATGTATTAATACTAATCTTGTGAATAACTGCATTAAGGCCACGATGAGTCTACGCTTTCTTTATTAATGTAATCATACAGTATTATTTTATAAGACCCCTAGACTTCATATAGACTTTGTACTCTACTTTTCTCTCCGTAATCTAATACAAAAATAATCACCGACGAAGTTCTCATAATAAAATACTCAGTTCGTTGTTTTATTGTTCAGTTGCTTATTTTTGAACAAAGGCTGGTTAAAGCATTGTTGACGAAGTGTACAAAGTTGTTGTCTCAAAGCAGTACGACAAAGGTGTATGAAGTGTACTCACGGCTGGAGTGTGACACGGTGAAGTAGGTCTTCCTAGAGTCTCCGTCGGCCACGAAGCCGAAGTCGATGAACTCGGGCTTCACCACCAGCGCGGGGAATTCCACTTCCAACGTCAGTGGGATTTCCTGCAAATACAGTAGAAAAGTACCACCTGCAATCATAGTTTTAAAATTACCACTTTATTTCTGAAAAAAATATTAGGATTCATTTGATGATTTATATCTGAAACGTTGTCCATGTATCGCAGTAAAAAAATAAGATTTATGTTATCAGGAAACATAATATGAGACGAAATGGCCTCAAAACAAATAATGCTAAACTGAGGGAGAAATGAATTAGCTGAAAAGTAGGAGAGAAGGAATTTGAGTGGCCATGATGAAATAATCAGTATGAAAGGTTTTGAGGCGAAGTAAAATACACAAGAATGAACAGGAAAATTTTCACACAAATAAAATAAACTAAGAGTAATCCAATAATTTTAAATATCTCGAGAAAAGCAAACGAGGGATATTGCAGATAGCTTCCGGGTAGACGCTATCACAATATTTTATCCAATCGACTCTCAAAGCACCGAACACTTACATTGATATTTTATACATTCCTTCATCTTGAATATTTTCTCATGGAAATGAGGCGAGTAAATAAGCAATCCATTGTCGTAATGCGAAACTGTTATTGCTATTCAGACGGCGGCCAACAGCCCGACAACTCGATTTGTGAATACATTTTTCTCGTTTCATGAAGCGTTCAATATTTTCGGCTCTTTCCAATCTGCACGTCGATATGTGTGATGTAATATCGACGCGTGTACAGTTATATGAAGCGGCTGGGAGGAGGACGCGATGCCTCGACGTGACCCTTCAACAACATCTGCTGCTGCGTAACTTTATCTCTTTACCTTTGTTTATTTGGCCGACAAACATTTAACCGAGTACCAGATGCTTGTTTACAAAGTTATGATAAATTCGCACAAAGTCAGAACTCTGTATTTAAATGGTATAGGACTTACAATTAGCGCTCATGCAATGATTCCTTTATAGACATTACATTGTAAAAACAATTAGTTCAATTTTATATTTAGACTTTTATCATCCACCTTCATGAGTACTTATAAAATATGCATTTCTTTAACGAATTCCAATTTTTTAGAGGATATTGTGACACTAGGCGTAAATCCCATAACAAAGGTGTGTGAACTACAGGCGGCGTCGCACTACTCTCTCGCGATATATAGCGGCGCCACATTGTAGTGGCAACTGATGTGAGCCCCGGGCTCGAGAGCATGGATAAAGCCGCATTCAGACCAATATACAAGGAAAAAATATCGCTACAATAAAAGTCCATAAAGCGAGGTTAGAAGCGACAACACATTTGCAAACGTAAGTAATTCTCTTTTACTTGGATTAAGGCTCCGCAATAATTTTGACGAGTAACTTAGGAAACCTAATGTAGTAGAAGTCTATGTTGATTATACAGATCCAAGAAAATATAATATGACATCAAAGTAATGAATAATTCAGAAAATCTACTCACAAGCATCAAATTGTGTGTGTCGTAGAAGCGTAGCGGCGTGGTGCTACGTCGTAGCGTTTCGTAGCGGAAGCGACGGCACTGCATTGACTCGGTGCCGCGGTTGAGTATGCACTCGCTGGTGGCGTCCACGTTCTGTTCTACTTGCACGTCTTTGTTTCCGATGTCAGGAGATGCGTCTTCCGCGCGAATCTTTACCTCCACGCATATCTATAAAAATAATGACATTCTATAAAAATATAATTACTTCCCATTCGTAGGTGTAAATTTTAATAAAACGTCTATATCAGAATGCTGCACTGCACCTGATGGTAAGCGCAAATGCCCCGGCAGAGTACCGTATGGCATCAAGTGGCAGTCCCATGCCAGTCGATACAAATATGCCAGCCTGCTAAGATGCCTCTTCACACTACGGCGGAGAGACCTAGATTTATAGGAAGGAGAGAAGAGCACGCGTGACGGCAAACAATTCCACAGTTGGACGGTACGGGAAAAAATGTTTTTTGCTTTTTTTTTAGGAAAATTGTACTGACCGCCTGCAGTACACACAGAAAACATCTTTAAAAAACCATAATTATAAAAAAGAGATAATTTATTCAAAAGTCAATATTATTAATACAGCCCTGAACCCGCTTTATAAATTTAAACTGCCTTTATAAAAAGGAATGCAAATTTTCTCATATTAGCATTCTTTTTAGTCATTAACCTTTTATTTAATGAAAATTGAATTCTATATAATGCTCAGAACGATACAATGTTCGATATTGGCCGGGTCGCGTTCGTCTGTTTCGCACTTCAAAAGGCACCGCTTTGTGTGGCTGCGGTCGCTGTTTTATTTATTTTCTAACAATATTTCTGCTAATGAAGTGGCAGAACAAAGGCGCGTATTTAATATTACGCCTCTAAGAGAACTCCCCTCCCCCACACCCGCACTCCTTTGAGTGACACGTATAACAATTATTCGCGAGTACACTCACTTCAATATGTATTCGTATTGATTCAGTGTTTGTTTATTGTTACATTCTGTATCAGCCCATATACGTCCCACTGAAGGGCACAGACCTACTCTGCAATCGAGAATACGATTGAGAGTGGTTAGGCCATATAGTCCACCACGCTGGCCTAGTGCGGGTTGGCGGACTTACATACCATAGAAATTCTTATGAATCGCTGTGGTATGTAGGTTTCCTCACGATGTTTTCCTTCACCGTTTTTAGTGCGTGGTGATTGATTATCAATACACACATGACTCCGAAAAGTCAGAGGTGTGCCCTGGGATTCGAACCCGCGACCACCCTGAACATGTGGGCAGCCGCGTCTAGTCCGTTTACCAACAGGCCACCACGCACTTCAATTGTTACATTAGATATTATTAATTATGAAACACCTATTAGTGGCTTATTACTGTACTACATCACAGAGTATGTGTTGAATTAATTAATAATGAATAATATTAATAATAAATTTTTAACAAACATTATCCTGGCCGCACATAAAGATCAATAATTAAGTGTTGTGACGTACGTATCAGAAATTACGAGAGACTTTTCAGTTTCACTAGCACCTAAACCCGAGAAAAATATGTGTGGATATCTCACAGCGAAGCCACACGATGAGGTGTCGCTGCGTCATCCTACATATAAATAAACTCATTTGCAAAAAAAACGGGCACCAAGCAATGAACCATTTCAAATGTTACTATTGGTTTGTTTGATAATTATAGGTAGTTTTACTTTCACAATTTTGTAAATTAATAAGCAAATAATAGTTTTCGTCAGTATTATCATAAAAAGTTGATAAAATTTATGGGTTTTAATGCTAAAGTTCACTAGTAGTGTATGCTCGCTAGTAGTGCATATGCTCGTGAAGTAAAAGTTAACAAAGATTTTTGTTTGTTTTTTCTTTAGTAAAGTAAAAGCAGATAAATGTTTAGTATCGAGTGTGACCCCCTCTAGCTGAAATCACAGCTTGAATTCGTCTGGGTATGCTAGCGAGGATATCCCGGATACTTGCTTGCGGAATACGTTCCCACTCCGCGGTAATCACATTCTTCAGCTCTCTGATGGCCTGCGGAGCCGGTTGTACTGATCTCACGCGTCGTTTCAGAACGTCCCAGACATGCTCTATAGGATTGAGGTCGGGACTTTGAGCTGGCCAATCCAAACGACGAATGCCGACCTCTTGCACATACGCTTCCACATCGCCAGACCGGTGGGCGCGAGCGTTGTCGTCCATAAAAATTGAGTCTTCGCCTAGAGCGACCAATGCGGGTTGTGCATAAGGAATTAGAACTTCCGTTATGTATCGATGTCCAGTCAGTGAGCCGTTTTCAATGAAGACTAACTCTGTACGATCCATTGAATTTATTCCTGCCCAAAACATAACAGAGCCCCCACCATAAGGTGTGATTTCTTCAAAACAAGCCTCTGCAAAGCGTTCTCCTCGTCTTCGTAGCACTCGCCGACGTCGATCTTCACCGAACAGAGATATGAAATGAAATGAAATGAAAATATTTATTGAATCCATAAAATGTCATACACTATTTAGATTCAGTCATTTTTTTTTCCACTACCACCCAGTTCACAAGGCTGTTTTCGCCAGAGAAGAACGGGCAAGAAACTCTAGCGTTGCTCTTTTCAAAAATAAGTTTACAATACAGTGATCGTACAGGAGTTGAAATTCAGAGCAGTTCATAAATTATTCATAATAATGATTATATTGTACGGCTGAGTTAAGTGTGGTCGCCCTGACCGCGGAACCGGTATACACTGTTCAGCAAAAGCAATGAAAGGCAATAAAAAATTAAAAAAAAAAAAAATATCCTGGCTTCATCGGAGAACAATACCCTATTCCAGTCTTCTTGAGTCCATGACTCACAATTTCGAGCAAACCTAAGCCTGGCAACTCTGTGCTCACGGAGTAACTTAGGGCCGCGGGCCGGGCGATGATTGCGTATATTGGCCGCGAGAAGCCTCCTCCTGACCGTCCATAGACTAATATGCACATTTCTTACTTCTTCGAGGTTGTTCTTAAGGTCCAAATACGAAGACTTGCGATTTATCAATGCGCGACTCACAAGAAAACGATCATCCCATGGTTGGGTACATGGTTTTCTTCCAGAACCAGGCCTTCTCTCGACGAAACCGGTGTCTTGATACCGCTGCCAGGTCCTTTGAACCGTCGAGCGACTCACACTTAGCCTCTGAGCTACGAAGTATTAGCTGCAACCCTCTTCGAGCAGCGCAATAATTTTGGTAGCTTTTACCACTTTCTATAACATTATTGAGACAGCTAAACAGCAATAAATGAAGCTTTGACAATTAAGAATATGAAATAAATTCATAAAAATTGACTAAAAGTTATGAAAACCGATATTATCTTTTGGAAGTTCGCACCAAAAATGTAGGATAAAAAGTGGTTTTCTGTAAAAAACGAGCATCAAACGAAAATTTGAATTTAGAACGTACTGTTTAAACACCACGGCATTTGTAAAACCGGCCAGTAACATGTACAAATGATTGAAACATTTTGGTACCGTATTTTTTTAAAGAAGAATTAAAATCAAAACCGCCCGTTTTTTTTGCAAATGAGTGTAGTTATACTCGTATCATGTCACGAGATGCGTTTGTTCGCTGAGCGTCGTACATGCGACCTGAGGGGTGATGTTATGTGTGTAATATGTGAGTTACAGTACGGCGCCGCACCGCACCATCACCGCGTCGTGTGGCTTCGACCTTAATGTGTGGTCAGGTCATATGTATAGTACCTATGACTGAGTGTATATGTGTACCTCGGTGGAGCTCCAGGGCGGCAGTACAAGATCTAGCGCATGGTGTCGCCGCGGCGGCGTGCGGTCCTCGTCGCAGGGGCAGGCGCGCGGCGGCGCTGCCACCACGCTCCACGGCGCATGCGTGCGCGCACACACGCGCAGCGCGCCACTACACACGTTCTTCAACTGCACACGCTTGCGCACTCTACACAAACACCTCACATTACTGCAAATGTTTAGTGTGATTTTTATGTGGTAGAGCTATTCTGTATTTATCTTGCGAGTACTGTGGGTATGGCTCAGCTCGATGGGGATTGTACTTACTCTAAGAATATCGACGTAAAACGGCTTTATTGCAATATTTAGTATGGCAAAACAATTTACTGGATTATTTCTTTACAAGTAAGACAATTTATACGTTGTCATATTCAACAATGAACTTATCAATAATTAAATTTAAACTAATGCATATGTATTTGTAGGAATGTAATATCTATTTTTCATTTTGTAAGGTCACATTGAGGGTGTATTATACATGTATAATGAACATTTTTGGCGTTTATCAATATGTTCAATCACAAATGGATTTATACAAGTGGTAATTTACCGGCGGTAAGTATCTCATATGTGATAGTCCATCTGGGTGGGTACCACCGTAAAATCTATTTCTACCGCTAAACAGTAGTTTAAATGCACTGTTGTGTTTCGAGTTGAAGGACTTTGTAGCCAGAGTAACTACTGGTCATATTGAGCCTTAATATCTTGTCTCAGGATGGCGAGCGCAATGGAATGTCGGGCATTGCTTTGTAGTTCAAGGTGTTGTTTGATTTTGCTAGTGTTCATGTACAGTCGAATCGCTTACCATCAGTTGAACGACATGGTCGTCTCACTATTTAGTGTAATAAATAAAAAAAAAACATATTAAGACTTATGTCTCTTAATTCCAACTATTGCTTTGTAATTCATAGTGTTTGGATTTGCTGCTGTCTCGCCTCGCCCTTCATTTGCCCATCAAGCGAACGGCATGCTTGTTTCGCCATTCAAGGCAATAAAAAAAAATGCATACATAATATGTATTTATGGGAAAGTAATTTATATTTTTCATTTTGTAAAGTCACATTGAAGGTGTATGATGAACATTTTTGAGGTTTATCAATATATCTAATCAATAACGAATATCTAAAAGTGGTATAGTTTAGAGGCAGCATACCGCATCGGTTCTCCTTGCGGCATGTGCAGCGCGCACACGTGCACGGTGAGTCTGTGGGGCGCGGCGAGCAGCAGCGGTGCGCGCGCGCTCTCGCGCAACACTACCTGCTGCGGCGGCGCCTCCTCGCGCTGCCAGCACGCGCTGCAACACACGATAACAGTACACACTTATAGGGGACATCACAAACTAACAACAATGCAACTGAGGATAAGTGTGTTGTAACTAATAACAAGCAATAATAGATAACTCGCACTAGGCCAGGGTGGTGGACTATAGCCTAACCACTCTCAATCATACTCTCGATTGTAGAGTAGGCTCGTGCCCTGGAGTGGGACGTATATGGGCTGATACGGAATAATAGTTACGTAATTTGCTACAGAGGGAGGTGGACAAAAATATTTCCAACTCCTCCCATTATTTACTTCATGATTAATTTCGTTGCGGGTGAAAAAGTTAGACTTTCCTGAGACTCACCGAGCTTCAATGCTTGGTGTCAAAATGCGTGCCACTGTTGATCCTGGCTTACAAGAGTTGCAGTGGCGGGTGTGATGGTGGGACAATCTCAAGTGTGTTGTAATTTAAATAGATTCTCCATCGTAGTATGTCGCTCTGTTAATAGCCAGGCACTTGATGTATACGTTAAAAGTGCTATTTACAGTATTATACATTACGGTAGTTATCGAGGATATGAATACATATCTTATCAAAAACTTTAGAATTTCCGGTAGTCATAAGCCAAACGATCTTATTTTTGTGAATTGTGTTGGATACAGGATGATTTCAATTACTAAAATTACTGATGCTATTCTATCCTCATTCTGGTAATATTGACTCTGCTAGAGTACTTCTGCCTAAACGCGATCCCCATGAAAAACTCGTGAAGATTGGTCTTCTAGTCAGTTATATCGTTAATAAAAAATGGCCTTAGTACTATGTTCATAAATTTAGTTCTTTTGCATCTGTACAGCGACATAATAGCTCGTTGAAGCAATGACTGTATGGTGGTTAGTTGCAATTGAGGTACAGCAGAATCAGACTTCAGTTGAAGTTGCAAAGATTTATTATTTATTGTCACGTTAGCAAATTTTGTTCTGATATGCCACGCGTGTTTTTAGTAACGATCCATATTGCACACTAGTACATAAAAATTGTTCGCTGAAGTAAATGTAGAGTCAGCATAAATAGACGTAAACAAATACTTTGATGTACGAGACAGTACAACATCTTTTAAATTCTCAAACGGTTCACTACTGAATAGACAGCCAATTTGATTTTCTTATTCCTCGAACCTCACGATATTTATGTGGAAAGGGTGCGTATTTATGAAATAAGATCCCACTAAAGTTTTTATGAACAAACAATATGATATTATGTATTAGTTAATTTATTCACTGACCCGTGTATAATGATTATTGCAATTATCATTATAATTACTGGAGCATAAACGCAGACGCATTACAATTAAACCGCCAGCTTAGTTAATTGCGATTTCTTATTGATTCATACAACCATGTTTCGGTGTAGCTGACACGTGGTGTTTGCGAATCTTTTCGCTAATTGAAATGTGGAGCCAAATAGTGGCGAATAATTTTCACAAAATGTTACCACAAATATTTAATGTGGTCTGGGTATAAAAATACGGCTCTTTCTTGTTTTAATTTCTATATTATAAATTGCAACCCTGAAGCGGAAGCAAACGTATGGTGAAACTATGTATGGGAATAACGCATTTCTTTGACGAACTAACTTTTATCTGAAATTCTATTGAAGTTTAAGTTATATCATCTCCAAACTACAACACATCTACTTCTAAACATAGTATTTTATCAAGAACTTGAATGAATAAGTGTATAATTCTTACATACATACATACATACATAAACTCACGCCTTGTTCCCAGAAGGGGTAGGCAGAGGTGCCAGGGCACCCACATTTCGCCTCGTATGTTCCGTCCCACAATGTGATAGGTGGCGAGCCTATCGCCATATCGGGCACAAATTCCTGACTCTGGGCTGATACTGAATAGAAAGATCCAATATCACTTTGCCCAACCCGGGATTCGAACCCGAGACCTCAGCTTTGTAACCGTACCGTAGTTCAACTACGCCACCGAGGCAGTCGGTGTATAATTCTTACAAAGCATAAACTGTACCCAAGTAAATTCGCAATGAGTCGTAACATAAAAATTTAATATTTAGTTTAGGACACCTGTTGTGTCACCACCCAAATATTTCGTCCAAGTGCCGCGCTGAAGGAACGTCGTGAAATAGAGTTGTTAAAGAATGGTCGGGTGTAAAGCTACAAGTGTACGTACCCTGTAGTGTGTTGCGGAATGAATCGCAGCAGCAGTGTGGCAGGCGGCGCGGGCTCGGCGGCGCGCGGCAGCGACACGCGCCACTGCACGCGCGCGCCCGCTTCTATCACGCACTCTGCTGGCTCTATCTGCACACTCGCACATTTGTTTATTGCAATAAAGTGCGAGACGAACTTACCATTGTATTATGGTAAGCAATACAGCCGTTTGTGAACGGTAGCAAGTCCAAACAAAACTATGAATTGCAAAGTAATAGCTGGAATTAAGAAATACACGATGTTCAGTCTTAGCATGTCCAGTAGTTACTCTGGCTACAATATCCTTCAAACCGTCTGTCACTAGCTGGCCCACGACTTATAACGCACGTGCGATTTGTACGTGAACATTTTTATGTTAGATTTTTCGTGACTGCGCCCGCCGTCGCGCCCTTAAGTTAATGTGAATAAGCACTAAGGAGACTAAAGGTTATTAAGATTTTCTTCTACAACTCCAATTTAAAATGTTAGGTTATATAACTACATCTCTGTTCTGTTTACAATAAGAATAGCACATTTATTATTTCAAAGGTGACTTAGCTACTAACTAAATGCCAGCGCACACCGTGACGGCATGGAAAGGGATTTAATTTTTTACCAAATGACATTCAAGCTTATTCTCAGGGAATACGACATAAATTCCATTGATTATAATCCATGTCACGGCATCGAGAAATACCTTTCGATGCCCCGAGATAAAATGAAAACAATGAAATTTATGTCGTATTCCTACCGGATAAGTTTGGATATCCTTTGATAAAAGTTAAGTCCCTTGCCATGCGGTCCCGGTTTGCGCTGGCCCCAAGCATTGTATAGCTCCGTGACGTCAGCTCAAATCTCGAGCACGAAGTCGCATGTCACGACAGCCTCCTGTATTCAAACTGCGGTATGCGTTTGTTTACTTTCACAATATACAGTGACATTACGAGTCTCACTTTATATTGTGTGAATAAGATTAACTTCAGCATACATACGTAAGCTCAGATAATATATATCCTAAAAGGACTAAGCAAATGTCACTAGAGGCACGCTAACATGCGCATGTAGCAACCTTATCACCTTGTATACAATAAACCCAAGCAATACGCAATTTGAGATTTTTCAAACCATAAAACTCACATTACGTTTTAGTATCGCCCACATAATGTAAATTTATGACGTCATCAGCTCACGAGCCTACGAGTACTACGCAATGCTGAAAGCATTCCCTTATTAACACTTACTGTGCGGAGTGTTGTGTTATTACTTATTACCAACTTTTTAGAGCTTCAAACTGAGATTACTTATCCATGATATTCAATTTACATGCTTCAACTGTAGACTGTATTAGTTTAATTGTTTATAAGAATTTTAATAAAAAATTACAGTAAACTAATGTAATAATTCCCGATGCTGGACAGATCGGGATATAACGGACGGGACTGGAATTGTAGTATCACACAGTTTAAATGTAAATAAAACAGTACGCGAAGTAAATGTTGGTGACGTGAACTGGGACCGGCCGGTTAGTACATCATAAATACCGTCATCATTGAAATTAACGACAGTAATCATTAAAGTATGAAGTACCGGTAACTGCTATTGCAAGATCATCATAAAGTAATAAAGACATGGGAAGCAACTATAGTACTATCAATAATGATAATATAACTGGACAAAATGCCCGAAATCGAGCAGGAAAGCGGACTGGGCAGATAAAGAATGAATAAATCGTAGCAAGGTGTACAGATCAAGCCACGAAATGGTTGTGTGCTAAAAGGCTATTAAAAAAGAACAGAAATATTAGTACTCTGTTTATTATTAGACTGTGAGGTCCATCTCAATAGTCTACTACGCTAGCAATATTCTATGTCAAGAATATTCATCGAATATTAATTAAGCCCTGTGTAAAGACACGTGGAGTTTCTCGGTGTAGTGTTAGGTAATATACACTGACGAAGTCTAAAGCGCTGCTCACCTCCGCAGCAATATTGAATTTACAAAATTATGCAGTCCCTTCTATTTTGTTATCTGGAATAGAAAACGTCCAACTAACGCAAACGTCACTCGCCTGTAGCAGAATACGATGAAGTATTTTCACTACAAGCTCTCTCGCACTTGGATAGAGAGATTGGAGAAGCGAAGTTTTTATTGAGTTATAAAATGTACACTCAGTGACTAAGCTATCTTTTTAACGTACAATGTCTAAGTATTTGAGAATTGAAGAACGGGAACTAAGTGAGTTGATGATTTAAGTTATGCCGGTACGTATTTTACAACCTTTTTTTTATTCCTATTAGGCAGTAATCTTCTTGGAGTAAAAATATAAATTCTATTAAATTTTGATATTTTACTTGGCGTGAGACATGGCGCGAGGTGACGCGTATAATCCGGTTTGGTGGCGGCGCGTCACGCTCTATTCTCTGTTGCGGATCGCCTGGTAATTGTTCCTTCTTGTTTGTGTGACGTGTACTTACAACAATAGCGGATTTTCTTTTGATCCTCGCGTTATGAAAATTTATGTTTTGTATACTTATTTAAATTAGGATTCTCCATTTTCACGTGATAAGAGTAGCCTAGCTTAGACACCTGATTGACTCATAGTTATCCAAAACATATGAAATGAATGAAACCAATTTTAAAATGTGAATGGAGCTAAGGTACATAGGTAGAGGCTTACACCCGTATTCACAAACAATACTATGAGGACGCACAGTGCAGCCAAACGCCCAGAATCCTTAATTTTAATTCTTAAACGATACTTGAGTGGTGAGTGTGATACTATGCGTTCACTTAAAAAGGCACTCAGGTAAAGAAACTTACAACTATTTAACGCAACGCAGTGTCGATTGAAGACGTAAAATTGACAGTTGTGAATGTAAATTGCCATTTCATTTTATGTGTTTTGCATTAAGATTTTTCAATTTTCAATACAATGGATTACAGCAGCGAGGTGGAGTTCGACAATTATAATGATAATGTCCTTACCGAACGCAGGACGACAAGTGCAAGAAATATTATTCGAGATTTCCAAAATCTTTACAATGACGAAGAATTTAGAAGACGGTATCGATTTACTAAGAATATTGTTCTACATATTATACTATTGTTGTACTATTTAAGTGCGTGGTGGCCTGTTGGTAAACGGACCAGACGCGGCTGCCAACATGTTCACGGTGGTCGCGGGTTCAAATCCCAGGGCACACCTCTGACTTTTCGGAGTCATGTGTGTATTGATAGTCAATCACCACGCACTAAAACGGTGAAGGAAAACATCGTGAGGAAACCTGCATACCATAGCGATTCATAAGAATTTATATGGTATGTAAGTCCGCCAACCCGCAAAAGGCCAGCGTGGTGGACTATATGGCCTAACCACTCTCAATCGTACTCTCGATTGTAGAGTAGGCCCGTCCCCTGCAGTGGGACGTATATGGGCTGATCCAGATATTATACTATTACCACTTGTCGCTTTAGACTTGCCAAAATTAGCTGAAAGGAGCCTTCCAATACCACCTGTTTACCAATTACTTGTGGCCTTAAGATTTTATTCGTCTGGGAGTTTTCAGGTTATTAATCATCTATTTCGAAGCAGGCTGCCTCCAATAGGTCACTGTGGAAATAATTGGGGGAAGTCTATGTTAGTACCCACAATATACCGCTTAAAATGTGGGAAAGATATTTTATATAGGTACAATATTTGCAACGTAAATATTTTATGTTGTCAAAGGCGCTTTACACTCACGCGAGATTCTCGCGAGAACGCAAAAAACAACGAGTGGAATCGATTTTCATATTCTTCGCAGGTTTTCACCTTGTTCCCCGATTTTTTTTCTGTTCCAAATAACCGACTAAAACCGGAGAACAAGGCGAGAACCTGCGAAGAATACGTTAGTCGGTTCCACATTCACGTTTCTCGTGTTATTCTCGCGTGTGTGTAGAGCCGACATTAATGGTCTGTGGCGGACCTTATCAGTCACATACATTAAACATTCACACAACAATCAATAACACACAATAAATACATTAAACATTCACATACATAACACATTACAAATAAACATTACATAATAAATTCAAAACTTCAAACAAATAAATTAAATTCTTCAACAAACAAACATACGGTCGTCACACGGCATAAAATGTTTTTATATAGTTCGATAAACGCGCCGACCGCCCGGCGTCGTAGGTAGTTGCAAGTCGTGACGTACCGGCGCCGACGCAGCCGGCCGGCTCACTTCGAACAGTTAGTCAGCTGTCGCTCGCTATACACGTTACGTAGTTATCCATAGTTCTCGCCTATATTCACTGTCGCGTTGATAAAACTGTTCACGCAGTACATAGTGTACAGTGCGCTTTAACTAGCTGTTGTAGCTAACGAGCTATTCCTATTGTAAGGACTATCGCTTCACTCCTTCTATTATATAGTGCTTAGTGTAGTGCACAGACATTAAGCGTGTGAACTTTGGACTCTTGTGAACCTCATATTCTGACTTTTGTAGCTGTTAATTTTGTGTTTAATGTGTATGTAGATATTGTGTTCTAGTGCAATATACGCTGAACCTGTGTGTAGAACTTTTTATTATTTTACCTACACTCAGCTACCACCGGCTCACATAGGTGGCCTACATCACACCGCCTGCCATACCACTACACACACACGAGGAGCTATAACTGGTGACCCCGAAGAACATGTCGGATACAAGCAGCGATTCTGTGAAAACCGTTGGTTCAAAACGTGGCGAGAACATTACCGTGCGCCGTGCGCAAAAAGTGCGGGTGTCTACTGAACGGCATGAGACGTCGACTGGTAACCGCGCCTTCAATTTAAAGGTACCGCAATTCTCTCCAGATGATCCAGAGATTTGGTTCGCCCTATTGGAAGCGCAGTTTGCTTGCCTGGACATCACCGATGATGATATCAAATTTACCCACGTCATCAACAATCTGGATATCCACCATGCAAAGTCGGTAAAAGATGTCATTATCAACCCTCCACCTAAACACCGGTATTTAAAAATAAAGTCGGAGCTAATAAAGAGACTTACAGCCTCCCACGAACGTCGGATCAAGCAGTTGCTCACACACGAGGAGCTTGGTGACCGCAAACCATCTCAATTCCTGCGACATCTACAGGACTTAGCTGGATCGTCAGCTCCAGAAGATTTTATTAAGTCGATTTGGGTGAATCGTCTACCAATAGCTACCCAAAGTTTAATAGCGTCGCACCCTACTGATTCGTTGGATCAATGTGCAGATCTTGCAGATCGTATACACGAACTGACGACACCTTGCGGGCCTTCTACATCTGCTGCGTTAACGACCACGTCCGTTCCAACGAACCATGCAACCGAAATTGCTGAGCTCAAGCTAATGGTGGAGACCCTAGCCAGGAAACTTGACGACTGCAGTCGTCAATCATGTTGTGGGAGTTTCAGGCGTTCGCGTCATCATGAAAAACGATCTCCATCCTCATCGCGAAGCTCATCAAGATCACAGTCGAGCTACAGACGCTATCCAGTCTGCTGGTACCACGCAAAATTTGGCGCCGATGCCAGGAGATGCGTTAAGCCCTGCAACTTCAAGACATCGGGAAACGCGTCAGGCACTCGTTGATGGCGACGAACGATTGCCCTAACAATTCCGGTCGCCTGTTTGTCACGGATCGCGCTACCAACATGCAATTTTTGGTGGACACGGGGAGCGACGTCTCCGTATATCCCCGAGCAGCAGTTCCTGAACGCCGTGAGCAGACGAAGTATCAACTGTGCGCAGCCAACGGGACGGTGATTGACACGTATGGCTTTATAGAACTTAAGTTAGATTTTAATCTGAGACGTGACTTCCAGTGGAAGTTCATCGTAGCCAATGTCACTAAAGCTATTTTAGGCGTAGATTTTTTAAGTAATTTCAACCTTGTTGTAGATTGTAAGTCTAAACGCCTAATAGATAATACAACTTCATTGTCATCACGAGTATCCATTGGTAAGCATCATGTAGCGTCTATTAAAGTGGCTACAGGCGAGACTAAGTACCATCGCATTTTATCGAACTATCCAGAGATTACGAGACCATCAGGTACACCACGCATTACACGTCATAGCGTAGTTCACCACATTAGGACCACACCTGGACCTCCAACCTCATGCACACCTCGCAGATTAGCTCCAGACAAATTAAAAATCGCCAAAAACGAATTCCAATTGATGCTTAATAACGGCACCGCACGCCCATCTGAAAGTCCCTGGGCATCACCGTTACACCTGGCGCCTAAGAAGGATAACGGCTGGAGGCCTTGCGGTGACTATCGCATGCTGAACGCGCGGACCATTCCAGACCGTTATCCCATCAGGCATATACAGGACTTTTCCCATAATATTGCTGGTTGTCATGTTTTCAGCACGATTGACCTTGAAAAGGCGTACCACCAGATTCCAGTCTACGAGGATGACATCATGAAGACCGCCATCACAACTCCGTTCGGCCTCTTCGAGTTCCCGTTCATGACGTTTGGGCTGAGGAACGCAGGCCAAACTTTTCAAAGGTTCGTGGACGAAATGACGCGAGGCCTCGACTTCTGTTTCGCATATTTGGACGACTTTCTGGTCTATTCACGAACAGAAGCTGAGCACGAGGTCCACCTGAAGACGCTTTTTCAGCGTATGACGGATTATGGCGTTTTAATTAACACCTCCAAGTGTATTTTCGGCGCTCCTGAGGTTACCTTTTTGGGTTATCGGATCTCAGAGGCAGGAACCAAACCTTTAGAGTCCAAGGTCGAGGCCATTAAGGACTTCCCCAAGCCAAAGACAGTAAGGCAATTGAGGCGGTTTTTGGGGATGCTGAATTTTTATAGGCGTTTTGTACCCAATGCCGCAAGAATCCAAGCACCTTTAAATGCATTGCTCACAGGCTCGGTCAAAGCATCCCATCCCATAGACCTCACGGGGGAATCACTGGCCGCATTTGAACAATGCAAAGAGAGTTTGTCTCAAGCTGCATTACTCGCCCACCCAGACTGCAAAGCGCCTCTCGCGTTGGTAACTGATGCATCCGAGGATGCAATGGGCGCAGTTTTACAGCAGTTGAAAGACGGCCTATGGCAACCTCTTGCATTCTTCTCGAAGGCTCTGAGTCCTTCCCAAAGGAAATACTCTCCGTACGACCGCGAGCTTCTGGCAATATACCAAAGCATTAAGCACTTTCGCTATATGCTAGAAGCTCGTCACTTCGTAGTTTATACGGACCACAAACCTCTTTGCTACTCTTTTCAGAACCGGAAAGATAACTGCTCACCACGTCAATATCGTCATCTGGACTTCGTCGCACAATTTACCACGGACATACGACACATTTCTGGTAAAGATAATGTAGTCGCGGATACCTTGTCGCGAGTTGATGAAGTGCAGATGCCTATTGACTTGGACCTTCTTGCCTCATCACAAGCGTCAGATTCGGAACTAACTGAACTCTTGAAGGTAGATTCCTCACTCCGCTTAAAAAAGTTATCAGTTCCTAACACTCGCACTGAAGTTTATTGTGATGTTAGCACTTCTTCGCCAAGACCTTTCGTCCCAAAACCATTAAGGAAACAAATATTTGACCATCTCCACAGTTTCAGCCACCCGGGCGCTAACGCCTCTGCTAAATTGGTAGCTGAGCGCTTTGTTTGGCCAGGCGTTCGTAAGGATTGTCGGGAGTGGTCACGTAAATGTCTTGCTTGCCAGCGCGCTAAGGTCCACCGGCATGTATCCTCACCATTCGGTACATACGATTTGCCCCGAGCGCGATTTTCTTTCATCCATGTGGATATAATAGGCCCACTTCCTGTATCGCAAGGATTTAAGTATTGCCTAACCGTTGTGGATCGTTTCACACGCTGGCCAGAAGCAACACCGATGGTAGACATGTCAGCCGAAACGGTCGGTAAAGCATTGATATCCTGGATATCCAGATTCGGATGTCCAACCGATGTCATTACTGACCGTGGCCGACAATTCGAATCTGCGCTCTTCCAATACCTTGGAAGAACGATAGGTTTTAAACATCGGCGAACTACCGCCTACCATCCGGCATGCAATGGCCTCGTGGAACGATTCCACCGGCAATTAAAAGCGGCGATTATGTGCCACGCCGACGCAAATTGGGCGGATACAATAAATCTTGTTCTGCTTGGGATAAGGAGTTCTTTTAAGGAAGATCTTCAAGCATCCTCTGCAGAGCTGGTTTATGGCGAGCCGTTGAGGATGCCGGGAGACTTTTTCCAGTCATCACCTCCCAATTCAACAGACATTTCAGATTTTACTACCCGCCTTCGCAATTTTACTTGCAAATTGCAACCAGTACCTGCTTCACGTCACAGGGACAACAAAATTTTTATTCATAAAGACCTTATGAATTCATCACATATATTTTTAAGGGATGACTCTGTACGTGGTGCTCTTCAACCGCCATATTCAGGCCCATACGAGGTAATCGAGAGAGGTGATAAGACATTTAAAATATTAGTAAAAGGCAAAAATGTCACAGTCACAATAGACCGCCTCAAACCCGCATATATGCTAGCCAACCATCCTAATATCCAGACCGAAACCCCATCTCCATTTTTTTCACCATCAATTTTACCAACATCTCCTGAACCTGAAGTTCAACCAGACCATACAAGCCTGAGTCTTAAAAAGACGCGTTCTGGTCGGACAGTCCACTTCCCAGATTATTATCGCCCGTAGTAACGGTCTAGGGGGGGAGTGATGTGGCGGACCTTATCAGTCACATACATTAAACATTCACACAACAATCAATAACACACAATAAATACATTAAACATTCACATACATAACACATTACAAATAAACATTACATAATAAATTCAAAACTTCAAACAAATAAATTAAATTCTTCAACAAACAAACATACGGTCGTCACACGGCATAAAATGTTTTTATATAGTTCGATAAACGCGCCGACCGCCCGGCGTCGTAGGTAGTTGCAAGTCGTGACGTACCGGCGCCGACGCAGCCGGCCGGCTCACTTCGAACAGTTAGTCAGCTGTCGCTCGCTATACACGTTACGTAGTTATCCATAGTTCTCGCCTATATTCACTGTCGCGTTGATAAAACTGTTCACGCAGTACATAGTGTACAGTGCGCTTTAACTAGCTGTTGTAGCTAACGAGCTATTCCTATTGTAAGGACTATCGCTTCACTCCTTCTATTATATAGTGCTTAGTGTAGTGCACAGACATTAAGCGTGTGAACTTTGGACTCTTGTGAACCTCATATTCTGACTTTTGTAGCTGTTAATTTTGTGTTTAATGTGTATGTAGATATTGTGTTCTAGTGCAATATACGCTGAACCTGTGTGTAGAACTTTTTATTATTTTACCTACACTCAGCTACCACCGGCTCACATAGGTGGCCTACATCACACCGCCTGCCATACCACTACACACCTCCACACTATAGGTCAAACACCAGAGAGAAATTAGCAACAGTAATTGACCAATCAATGATCCGCATTGGTCACTGTGCGTTCCCATAGTAAAAGGGTGACTCAAGTATTGTTTATGAATAAAAAGGCTGGAAAGAATAATCACTATGAGAAATATCTTACTTAGCATAGCGTTGCTTCAACACTGAGTAAAGCAGTCTATTAACAAATGATTAATTAATGGCACTTGATAATGGTGTCACGGAGAATAACACAATATTCGAATTATATAAAGCTTTAGTACAATTGAAACACAATATAGAAGGTATTTCTGTTGCATGTAAAGTCCGCCAACCCACACTAGGCCACCTTTTGGACTATATAAGCCTAACCCCTCTCAATCGTACATTCGGTTGTAAAGGAGGCCCGTGGGACGTATAAGTGCTGGTTCAGATGCAGTTATCTTTACTCTGCAGTGGAATGTATATAGGGCGATACAGGTATAAATAGAAGGTAACTTTAGCCTTTAACTGGTCTCTCATATGTGAGAGGACATCTGGGTAGGTAGCACCGCAATGTCAATTTCTCCCACCAAACAGCAGTTTAAATGCACTGCTGTGTTTCGAGTTGAAGGACATTGTAGCCAGAGTAACTACTGGACATATTGAGACTTAACATCTTATGTCTCAGTATGGCGAGCGCAGCGGAATTTTACTACTGTAAAAGAAGCGGCATTACCTTGAAGTAAGTCTCGCGCTGCAGTCCATAATCAGCGGTGAGGTACAGCTCCACCGCGGTGTCCATCTCCGACTCCGGCGAGGACTGCGACGAGCTCGACTCGCCTGCCGAATACTCCGCTGCACAAATCATCAAACTAAGCACTATACTATACTAACGGATACGTTACTCGCAAATGTTTACTCTCAGCTTCCGAGGTGTAAAGAAACATGGCTTACAATGCGCGTTCGTTGGTTTGATAAATTGAATCTAAATAGAAGAGGTCCGCTGTAGTAGCAGTAACCGATATAGAGAAGCTTTTTAGATAGAAAATTCTATATAACCAGTGTATACACACAGGTGAGTATAGTATATAGGACAAATATCAAGATGATAAATGTTCTTTCTTCTTTATTGACTACATCACGACCTAGAAGGATTAAATATATTTGTTGTTGTAATTAATGTGTGCTCAAAATATTAAAATTAACGCCGTCGCCATCTAGGCACACTATCACAGTTCAACTCTAGTGGTCTATTCTTTTGGTTATAATAAACTTCCTTTCTCTTCCTTTCTTCCGTTCAATGAGAAGTACGTTGTTTATTATACCTTTAATTAAATATAAATTAATAAGTACAATTAGCAGGTGCCACGTGCTACACCAGTTGCGTCCGATATACGAGAGGCAGTGTGAGTGCCAACATGTAGAACGCCATGGTACATACCTCAACAGCAAACACATCAATAGCATTACAGTTACGTTAGACAAAGGAAACAAAATCACTGATATGTATGCCAATTAAAGACGAACACAATATTCACACCTTAAGTTACCATTTGGCAAGGGCTGCAAGTTTTAAGTCATTAGACATAATATCCAAAACTTCCCTAAAGTAAATACATGTACCAAACAATCACACATATAATGTCAATTCCAAGATACCTTAATATGCATTTTATATATATCTATTATTAACTATATCATGCTTTCCAGATTAACAAAAAAATAGATTAAATAAGATATAAATAATTCACAAAAAAAAAAGAAATACGTATATCGAATTCATAGCCCCCCGCTTCACTGCCATCTCAAGGTCCACTGAGTCACGAACGATTAGGACGTGATTACATTCAAGCATCACAATGACCACTAGTCCAATTTAATCCACTCTGCCATTAACCCGCGCTGGGGGAGCTTCGTGAACTAAATCCCAAATTCCCTCACGTAGTATCGACAGAAGCGTATGCTAAACACTGACAAAATATTTTAATTAAAAAGTCCACGTGTTTTTTTGAACCGTTATCCTAATGAATTACGTAGTAATTAAATTTACTATTAATCGATACGTCTCAAGAGATGAGAATGTAAGTCTGAGTCCATCAGGCTGCCCTAGTTGATGTTTCCTACGACCCTACCGAAACCTTTTATTTTTTTGTTTATAACTCTCATGTATGCAGGTGTTTTCACTATTTTTTTTCTATCTATGGCGTGAGTGATAATGTAATAATACCAACACAGGTATCTTCAAATCTAGAAGTGTAAAGCTTAAAGATCGAGCCAGCAACATTTTAATCATTCCAATAATGCTATAGTTTAACAGAGGTTATGTACTCGTATATACAATTTACATAATATTATATTCATGTGTGAATGTCCACAGAGGTGGCAAAGTTTATCAGGCGAGCGGAAACTAGCGCAAATGATTCAACACGAAGTTGCATTTAGGAGATCGCGAGGCAAAGCGAGTATTAAACTATCGATATGGGAACATCAACATAGCAAACTTAACTAGTCTATTTGCAGCGCCGTGTCTAACTTACTGGAAACTACATTCGAACTATTATCCCAGATAATCTGTGCATTGAGCGGCTCTGCTGCGCGATAGTGCGGGCTTGTGTGCGGAACTATTTTGATATTAAAACCAAATCGTATGAATAAATTAGCTTAAATCTATCTAACTCCAGCATTAAACTGTTGCAAGGTAATAATATGTGCAATGAAACTTTCATTGATAACACTTCCTCTTAAGGTTTTTAGTTAAAACTGATTTACAAGTTGATAAAAAGACATCGTAAAGTATTACTTTAAAATAATTCTAAACTCGATCAACGATTACTTAATGGTGAGGGTATTAAAATGCCGTATTGACTCACAATCGTAGGCAGTTAGACAGGGGCAGGAGGGCGCGGGCACGTCGTACAGGCGCAAGTACAAACGGAACGGCAGCCGGTCACCGGGCTCTTCTGCAACAGAATTTATTTTTTAAATAAGTAATTCTAAGCAATGCAACAGAATACTTTACTTTAATCACTCGTCACCATAATTAGCTACAGGATTTAGGATGCAGTTAATTGCTTTACATGCCTCATTTTAAGCCTTTCACAACGAGTAACATACACCAGCTTTTTAATTACTGAAATAGATTTTCTGTTTTATAATTGGACACATACATCGTCTGCTGCATAAAGTCTTTTACTGGATATAGGTGTCCTTTTAAACCTTCGACAACCATATATCAGAAATATACAACGACTTTCTACTTGTCTGCCTTATATTTGACCTTTCTTTCTGCGTTTGCTTTTACGTGCTTGAACAAATTGTCTGACTATCTTCTAGGCCCTAGGGGGATATTCAATGCTGCGTTTACCAACATATGGACTCGACTCGTGAACTTTTCGAATCCATTAGTGAATTTCGAAGTCCATTTATTTCTCTACGGTACAATTAATTTGTTTCTCCATAAATATAACTCTTATTGTCCACAATAACATAACCTGATTGACCTATAAGAAACAACTAGGAAGCGGAAAATACAATGAAAGCAAGGCTTTATAGAAAATCCTATTACTGAGTTTGCTATATCGATAACAGAAAGGCCCGAGGTTAAATTGCTCCGTTTCAACCGTATTGCTGCAATTTATATTTTCTCTGACATAATATGATGTTACTTGTAAACATGGTTTTGTGTTTTTTTTTTCGTGCTTATAACGTAAATGTATTGGCGCAATATCATTTGTTCCGGGTTGCCTTATAATTCTCTGACTGACTGCCTGCTTATCTTCCACTATTTCTGGAATAACTTTAAATTTAACGCACTGACTTAATTTATCTAGGAGACTTTACACAGCTTAGAATTTCTTATGGAAAACAGGATATCTAGGTTTAACCGTTATTAACATAATATGTTATAAAAGTTTAAGAGTACTGCATGTTCTGTTAGTGAGTGAGTTGCTATCTCTGCTCAGCACGATTATGAGCAGAGAATTAAATATTCAGAATAATCTCATGAGTCTATTTAACCAAAGAATTTAGTAATGAAGTTAGTTAATCTGTGGGGACTGATGGAGACAGTGAGCGGGCGCCGCGGGCGGTGCTGCTAACTGCAGTCTAACAGTGCACGCGACGAGTGTTTGCCGAACAAACGTGACAGAAATACTGGAAGAATAGGATAGATTGCATGAACGGAGAGACTATATTGAGAACGGTTTGTATTGACCATTCGTATTGAGCGATATTTTTTTTGTGTCTGTATTTTGAGAACAGGTTTCATAAAAAATCATTGACTGCTAACGGTCCATGGCAGTCAAGACATATATATATAATTATTAATAAATAATTACTTCCAAAAGTCACAAAGTAAAATAGTATAAAAAATAATAGACGTATCCCACATACATTTCAATTATCTACATATTTGAAAAACAATATCTCACATTGTCGAAAAAACCTCTCAAGCGCTACTAAAACTACGAAAATGAATTATAATCGGCTTTAACTACTATTTAAATATTTTTGACCATTTTAAATTACATCGATAACCTATTGCTAAACTACTATCGAAACAAAGCTTATAAAATGTCGCCATTTTGCGAATATTGCGGAGGGCGTCGACCCGCGGCTTAGGAACTGACGCCGGTAAATCCGCGCGCCTTATACTCGCAGCTCAAGTGATACGCGGTTGTAGCGGGAATTTAGGATAATTGATTAAGGAACGCAGCTGTATTAAGTGCTTTACTATGAGAAAATATTATTTCCATGTTTATTTTTTATGTACTGTTATGATAAGGTGACTTACTGACGACAATATGTTTTTATGTTTGCATGGCTGCGCCTACAGTATAAATTCGGTGTACGGAACAATGTATTATAAAAATATAAAATAACGAATTAATTTTTATTTATTATGAATTTATTATATCTTTATGTAAATGTATCAGCCCATATACGTCCCACTGCAGAGCACGGGCCTCTTCTACAATCGACAGTAGGATTGAGAGTGGTTAGGCCATATAGTCCACCACGCTGGCCTAGTGCGGGTTGGCGGACTTACATACCATAGAATTTTTTTATAAATCGCTATGGTATGCAGGTTTCCTCACGATGTTTTCCTTCACCGTTTTAGTGCGTGGTGATTGACTATCAATACACACATGACTCCGAAAAGTCAGAGGTGTGCCCTGGCATTCGAACCCGCGACCACCGTGAACATGTTGGCAGTCGCGTCTAGTCCATTTACCAACAGGCCACCACGCACTTTATTACTATTATTTAGCTTTAATTCTTTATTTTTAACACTGACCTCTCTCCTTTTTTAAATCCATCCCATGGTCGTCTGTAAGACATTGCCATAGAGCAATAAGACCGCCATCTGCACCGTTTAAAATTTTAGTTTCTGTATAGTGGTTTAGTTTAAATTTGTGTACAACAAAGATTTAAATAATAATAATATACATTGTGCATTCCGCAAGCAGTAGTTTCACTTATTCTCTATCTTTTATCTTAACTATTAGTCTTTTTGAAACTGAACACACGATGAACCGTGCAAAGGTGACTATGGTCACTGTAAATAAAAATAAAAAAATACTATTCTAGTGGATAGGTCGACCGACTGAGTTTATCTAATAAGTGTCTTCTCAGACTGTCCCTTCGGAGATTTGCTAAGCTGTTGAATGAAAAAGGGAATCATAATACACAATTATATTTGTATGTTCACTTTACTGACCTTTGAAACTTACGATATTAACATACAAAGTATATTCACCCTTCACGAGATGATTAATAACAACGCGTCCAGACGAGTTACGTTCACTACAATAATTCCTGAATGATTGCTTACAACATTTAGATGTGTAACAGAGTGTCCCCCAGGACATGAACCCGCACTCGATGCCCCCCTCATTGGAATGCAAACGTTGGCGACGCACTCAGGCGTCTGGGGACAAACCTTCATCTAAAAGTACCGTGAAAAGGGTTCACTGCGACCTTAAAAGTATCGTTGTTACGATCAAGTTTTATACATATCATGACATTCTATTACACATTGCCAACCTAATCAAAATTATCTAAAATTATGTGTCATTTCGATTACCATAGGTATCCTCTAAATTGCCATTTCACCATGTCTTTCGCCTGTTACATCCAGCATCTGCCAGCGACCTTTCGCAAATCGTCACTCCACCTGGACTGGCTGGAAAGCGTGCTATACTACACTTGCCAAGTATATTTGTTTGTAAGGCCTATGTCCAACAGTGGACAACCATAATTGATAATAATGACGGTGACGATTACCATTAAACAATTCACATACAAATTGCAAGGCCGGCGGGGTAGCGAGACTGAGAAAAACTTATAAAAAGTGTCTAATTCACGGCTTACAATATTTTGTTAATAAAAGGAATACCGACTCAAATAGGAGATAGAAATGAAATGGAGCCGAAACTAAATAATTTTCTGAGGGTGAAACTAGCCCAGTACGACAATAACCCGCCTATGACAAATAACCTTACTATGGAGTAGAGTTTATATTTGTGTAGTACTAGAAATGGACGGAGGAACAAATTCGGAGAATCTATTTTAATAATGAGCACAAACGTCGCGATCAATACAGCCTATTCATACATCAGCTGGATACGTAACTGCGTTCTCGATTAAAATATCCAAAGCGAATCCGTGGAAATAATTATTCGATCTCGTATATCATCAACTATTTTCTATAAACTATGCCATTCTCCATTATACTCGCGCTTCTTCCTCGAGATTAGTACCTAAATAATAATTAATATATTATTAACACTTGTAGTACCGTATATAAGTGACTCCACTCTGCACTAAAGTTGAGCTTAAGGTAGTTAATTCATGTTTTTTTTTTTTTGTTATTTCTTGCTTACCTCGTCTTGACAGATCCCATTTCTCTTCAGTCGTATTTTAGTGCTCAACCACTCAACACGTTCACTAGCATTAATCAGTAATAATGCCTAAACGGAGCTTAGAAGAGGACCTGGCCAGCTTAACCAGGAAAATAAAGAAATTTAAACGAAAATTGCACAAACAATCCAGCACCGAGAAGTCACCAGGTGAGTAACTTTCAATACTTGGTAAACCTTATATGTTTCAGACGACAAGAGGATATGTAATATACTGTGTTTGATTGGCGCTTTAGCTATGTAAAATTCGGAAGAATATGCATGCCATTAACGGCATAAAAATGCCTACCCACTATTGCGTTAACCGGAAAGTCATTGGGGCTCTTCCAAAACGCATAGTGTTTAAGTATTACAACAATTACATGTTCTTACATGTAAACAAAATAAGTATGTAATCAGAGTGGTCATTGGGGCCAGCTCGACACATCTTATTACAATCGTGTTATATGTAATACTTACAACTGAGTGGATTCTCTCCTTCTTTTAGAAATACAATTGCCCACACTAGAGGTAGACGATTGGCTACCGGAAAATTTAAATTCCACCTCGGAGCCAAGCTTAAGTAGTGATGCTCAGGTACCACCATCATCAAACCCGGTTGCAACTGATGATCAACTAGAGGAAATCATTGAAACTCAGGGCGAGGAAACAACTCTGCCATTAGTCACCAAGCTTGACGATGATATTTTAGAGATATTGGGTGCAGATCCTTCTGATACTACTCAATATGGCCCAGAGTTGCGAGCCGAACTAGCCGCACGACTCCAACATATTTCAATAGAAGGCCTGGACAAAGACATGCGCAAAAATTTAATTAATAAATATCTACTACCCGCAAACTGCACTTTAATCGGAGCACCGTCTTTGAACCCAGAGATAAGAGCTGCTATCTCTTCACCTGTTGCAACTCGGGATAAAGGGATCGAGATTAAACAAAAACAACTCGCCTGCGCCATTTCGTGCCTAGCAGAAATTATAACAGACCAAATAAATTCTACAGAAAGGGACAAGAAAAACCTTGAAAAGTTAATGGACGCCACCCGTTTACTCTGTGATCTGCAACATGGTGATTTTAATACTAGAAGAAACTTCATCTTATTCGCAATAAAAAAGGAAGTAAAAGCGCATTTAAGCAAGACTAAAATAGATAGTTTTTTATTTGGTGAGCAGTTATCTGAAACACTCAGGTCTGCTAAAGCAGTCACAAAGTCAGGCGCAGAGCTCAAGTTGGATACCGGCAACAGAAGTATTCAAGGCAGACCTGCTAAACCCGGAACATCGAAGCCTTTAAACCGCAAAGCTCCCCCGACACGCGGGCCGCCGGGACCAATAGCGAGCACATCGAGGAATTACGAGCCTGCACAATGGACACGGCCGGCGCCTCCACCACAGCCGCCCACGCAATCATCGAGACCGTCGTATCGTCACCCGGTGCCGGCTCCTCGACACAATCAGAGGAGACGTCAATAAATGCAGTTAAGTACGCAGGCCGTTTATCAAATTACTACGAACAGTGGTCACTTATCACAAATGACCAGACAGTCCTTTCATGGATAAAGGGATACAAAATTGGATTTTGTGCTCCAGTTGTCCAGAAAGTAGTGCCTTTGTCAATAACTTACTCTGACTCAGATAAGTTAAAATTTACTGAATCCATTAACCATCTTTTAGATATTGGTGCTATATCACAATGCCAACCTTTTGATGGCCAATTCATATCTAATATATTTTTAGTACCCAAATCGAATGGTAAAATGAGGCTTATCTTAAACTTAAAAAACTTAAATGAATTTATTTCGACCCAACATTTTAAGCTTGAAGACCTGCGTACAGCATTAAAATTAATTACTCATAATTGCTTTATGTCAACTCTAGATCTAAAAGACGCATATTTTTTAATTAATATTCATAAAGAGTCTAGGAAATATTTACGATTCAGATTTGATGAAAAATTATATGAATTTAACGTTTTACCTTTCGGTTTAAACACGGCGCCATTAATTTTTACAAAAATAATGAAACCAATCACTAAACTTTTAAGGTCTGCTGGTTTCATGTCTACACTTTATTTGGATGATTGGTTACTGTTGGGCAAGTCATATAAAGAATGCCAAAATAATATAATTACAACTAAAAAACTGCTTATTGCATTAGGTTTCATAGTAAATACAGAGAAAAGCATACTTAGTCCTTCAACTTCATGTAAATTTTTGGGCGTAATAATTGATTCGCGCAGATTGGAAGTATCTTTGCCTAAAGAGAAAAGATTACGGATTAAGACAGAACTACAAAAATTTTTGAAGCTTAATCGATGCAAAATAAGAATAATGGCACAAGTGGTAGGATTATTAGTGTCGGCATGCCCAGCCGTTGAATATGGTTGGGTATACACAAAACGCCTAGAACGTTGCAAATACCTTAATTTAAAAGATCACAACGATTATGATAAATATATGAATATACCAACGACATTATGTGATGATATATATTGGTGGCTTGACAATATTGATCATGCGGCACACCGTATTAGAAATGATAATTACAATTTAGTCATATACTCTGACGCCTCAACTACGGGATGGGGGGCGGCATGCAATAGAGAAACAGCAAGCGGCCAATGGTCGAGTAACGAAAAGATGCAACATATAAATTATCTCGAATTATTAGCAGCCTTTCTAGCACTTAAGACTTTTGCTAAAAATGCCTATAGTTGCCAGGTTCTAATGCGTATTGATAATTCAACAGCGATTTCATATATAAACCGCATGGGTGGTGTCCAGTTCCCTCACCTTACGCAGATCTCTCGTGAGATTTGGCAGTGGTGCGAGACTCGAAAATTGTACGTTTTTGCCTCTTATATAATGTCACGGGATAATACAGTAGCCGACGCAGAGTCGCGAAAGATACACCCTGACATTGAATGGGAACTATCGAAAGAAGCTTTAAATACCATAACGTACCACTTTGGTAAACCTCAAATTGATTTGTTTGCAAGTCGAATAAATAAAAAGTGTTCTACATATATCTCCTGGAACAGAGACCCAGACGCGTGTGCTATTAATGCCTTCACTGTTTGCTGGTCTTCAATGTATTTTTATGCTTTTCCTCCATTTTCTATAATCCTTAAAGCACTTAGAAAAATTATATGCGATAAGGCACAAGGTATCATGGTGGTGCCGCTTTGGCCAACACAACCGTGGTACCCTCTCTTTACATCCTTACTCGTAACGAAAACTGTGTCATTCTCACATATTGATAATCCTATAATTTCTCATTCTAGCTCACAGCAGATTCAGCGGTCACTTACCCTGGTGGCCGGTGTATTATCAGGGAAGCAATGTCCAGACGATGTATACCACCCTCCTCCTTAGAGATTATGATGGCGTCGCTATCAAAAAATTCATTGAAACAGTATAATGTCGGTATAAAAAAGTGGTGGATATTCTGCCAAACAAACTCGACTGATGTTTATACGGCATCAGTTCCAACTGTCTTGTATTTTCTAACACAGCAGTTTAATGCTAATGCCCAATATGGGACGTTAAACTCGTGTAGAGCAGCATTATCATTAATTCTCGGCCAAGCCATCACTAAAGATGATAGGATACAAAGGTTTTTTAAGGGCGTGTTTCGCCTTCGTCCACCCTTGCCTAAATATAACAGTACTTGGGATACGAATCTTGTCTTAGACCATCTAGGTGGTTGGTACCCTAACGAAAATTTATCGTTAGAACGGCTATCTAGAAAAACAATAACACTTCTTGCCCTTATAACTGCTCATAGGATTCAAACACTTGCTAAAATTGACATTAAAATTATAGAATTCTCAAATGAACATATTTTGATTAAAATTCCTGATGAAATTAAGACTTCGCGGTTAGGTTATAAGCAACCAATCCTATCAATACCATTTTTCAATCAAAATCATGCTATGTGTCCTGCAAGGACTTTGACTTCATATTTAAATAAAACCAAGATACTACGTAAGACTGATACACTTTGGATAGGTTTAAGAAAGCCCCATAAATCTGTGTCCACACAGAGCCTTAGTCGCTGGATTAAGCGAACTCTGAGCGAGTGTGGAATCGACGTGGCGGTGTTCACCGCGCACAGCACGCGGCACGCAGCCACGTCGCGCGCACTCTCGCTCGGTATCTCAATAGACACCATTCGTAATACAGCTGGATGGAGGCAACTCGAACACCTTTGCAAGGTTTTACAATAGACCTATTCTTCACAATGACAATGATTCTTTGGCTAGAGCTATTCTAAATCAAAATAATTAGTGTCCTTACAATAGTGATTATATTATAATTATCATAAATATTATGTTTAAGTAAGAAATGTATTGTATTATGTAATAAATACATAATTAAATAGTTGACATTGTTTCTCCTGATAACTCTCAACGTCTACAAGTGTTAATAATATATTAATTATTATTTAGGTACTAATCTCGAGGAAGAAGCGCGAGTATAATTAATGATTAAACGAACTTACCTGTAAGTGAAGTTCTATCATAATTATACGAAGCGCTTCTTCCGAAGAGATTAGTACTATACTCCCTCCCAACCCATGCCTTTTTCTTTTTGGCAGTCCCCTCTTATGACCTGAAAATTGTCAACGATTATTATGATTGAAGATCTCTAAACTAACTGAAGAGAAATGGGATCTGTCAAGACGAGGTAAGCAAGAAATAACAAAAAAAAAAAAACATGAATTAACTACCTTAAGCTCAACTTTAGTGCAGAGTGGAGTCACTTATATACGGTACTACAAGTGTTAATAATATATTAATTATTATTTAGGTACTAATCTCTTCGGAAGAAGCGCTTCGTATAATTATGATAGAACTTCACTTACAGGTAAGTTCGTTTAATCATTAATTATGGAACAAAGCCGATTAAATCGCGCGATTTATCGCTGTTCGCGGAACAAACAAGCAATATTTATGTTCGGGATTATTTTACTCTCTCTTTTTTATATTTCTTCATTATTTATTTCAGTTTTTTTTAAGAATAGGAAGCTTTACTTTTTAATTAAGCTGTAACTTTGAATTATTTATAAAATATATTAATGCCATACTTGAGCAGGTAAGGATCACGGATTAGCAATATCTATTCAAAGTAAACTGTAACGTGCAAGTTTATAAGTAATTATTAACATAGCTTTTAGTGTCGATGGCACTTTGGCTCATTTACATGTTTCGATAATTCGGTCAATAAAACATAAAAAATAAGGTACTTATCATGAATCTCGTGTCCCCACAATAAGATGAAAATAAAACATTCCCTGCACCCAGCATGCGGCCCACATTCACTTATGTAAATGAGGCATTAGGAAAAACGAATAATATTTTCACGTAGTAGTAAACTAGAAAAAAATCCATATTAATAACATTTCTAAAAGGGCCTAATGTCAACAACATGTATCCTTCTAAATCTCAACGTGCGTAAACAGTACGGCTATTTATCTGGTCGTCACGTATTTTTAATAAAAACCTTTCATGGCGAAAGAAAAATATTTTTCCGTGGGCCGGCGGCGTCTTGCGCAAACGACATTATGTCAGTCCGGTGTCACATCAACTCGAAGAAAACTGAGACGGTACCTTCCATAATTCCAAGTAATTTGCAATTTGTTTGCATTACAAATATTACTTTTTGCTGTGTATGAAATAAATAGAGAGAGCCTAGTTGGAGTGTTATGTGCGATGATGACCACTTACCAACATTTGGCATGTTTGCTCGTCCACCTTTCCAAAAAAGAAGATCCATTTGTTAAGCTGAAGGATACTACTGTACTATTTATAAACTTAAAGCAAGGAAAACTAAAAAAAAAGCAATACTGCAACTTTTCAAACTCTCTAAAATATTTCAAAGGCAGGTTAATTCTAGCATTCCGAATTATTTTATATCAGACATGTGGGTTATAAGTTATTAGTACACAAATCTTTCTCACACCTACAATAATATTGAAGTGTTGGATGAAGGTATGTAGAAGACTTATTACATTCCATTTTGTTAGAAATGACATTAATTTTAGAGCGGCGCGTGTGGCTTTTGTCCAAACAGCGTGGAGGTGAGCCGACTCGTTGTGAGCAAACAATGCTAGCGAGAGAAACCCGCTTACAAACTTTGTATACGTTGCTCATTTATATTGTTGCCGAGAATCATCAGTCATACATACGAACTCAGAACTTATTAACATTGAAACTAACAAATTAGTAGCGACTTACCTAAAACATTTGTTTAACATATATTTTTTCCGTATGAATTGTGTTCATAATTACTTTATGATTCGATTGCGTGTTATTTCATTCAATTTTCATACAAACATTGATATTAGTGTCTCTTCGTTTAATAAATTTGACACACATTACAAGTAAGCTGTGTATTCAATTAGTGGGCTCGATAATTCACTGCTTATTTTCGTTAAATTAAAAAAAAAAATACTAGATTGTAATTATTTAAGTAACAACCTTTTATGTATTCTGAAGCACAATAAAATCAATGGCAGTTGAACTAAACACATGGCAATTTACCTCGCTCTGTGTCGGCGCTCAGTGCGCTGTTCATAGCACTCTAATTATCTGATAAGAGATTTTGTCACGGCAAGTGTTGAAGCAAAAAAGAGAAAAGATTTTAATACATAACATTTTTAAACGACGCATCGGGATGATTATACGAGTATTAGTACTTTAGAAACATACCTAGCACGAATTACATGTTGTTTCATAAATACGAGTTAACCTTACTTTTATGATCCGCATATTCATTGCACATACTGCTCATTTGCATACAAAAATTGTAAAAGGTGTATAAAAACATTTGGCGGAGCAATTAAAAAAGGTACGAAATGTGTACGACTAATAAAACAGCGAAGCGAAAACATTAAAGTGAAATACGGGAGAGTTTTTATATTCTGGACGGAGAAACGTTAAATATTCGAGGGTCGGCGGAGGAGGTTTTTGCCGCCCCATTGGTACAGTAATAGGGTTCATTGATCGAACCGATGGTCAGCGCGGTCACCAGGTTTCACTTTGTCCGATGTTATAAATTTATTCGAGGAACGTGATTTTTTCTGACTTTTGCGCTTTATATAAAAAGATTTCAAGGCAGCGAATAGTTTACCCAAATTATTCAGGGATTTGTGAATAGTTGCTGATACGATCCACCCAATCACATGACGGATCGGCGATTTTATCCGCGAAGCGTGGAGACTTTGCAGATCTCCAGGGATTCTGAGTTATACAAAATTGTCGACCATTTTATTGGGGTAAAGGAAACCGATTGACATACGAGAATAACAATTGCACTGTATAGATCTGTACCAGCCCATAATATACGTCCCACTGCAGCCTCTTCTACAATCGAGAGTAATATTGAGAGTGGTTAGGCAATAAAGTTCATCACTCTGGCCTTTGTTTTCCATGGGGAAAATCCTCTTAAATTCTCGCACTAGGCGGGAATGCCAGATTTTTACCGAATAAAAACCCCATGTTGCTTCATCGGCACTATGTAGAAACTCCGGGACCTCACAAAGAACACGATAAGTTCCTCCAGTGCGTAGCTTCTAGAAACACTACTCAAAACAAGTTGTTTCTATCTCTTTTGACCTTTTGCCTAGCCAGGATAACGTCTGGTATCACGTTGGCGCGTTCGTCTCCGAGCAGGATCGGCCCTCTCCCATCACTCTGGCCTTGTGCGGGTTGGTACTCATAAGATACCATAAAATATTCTTACAAATCGCTATAGCATACAGATTTCCTTACAATTTCCTTTCCTTCACCGTTATAGTGCGTGGTGTTTGACTAGTTATACTGATAACACACAAGACACATGGGATTCGAAACTGCGAGCACCGTGAACATGTTAGCAGCCGCGTCTAGTCCGTTTATCATGCCACCATGAACTCACTGGAAATTGTGTAATCAAGAGGAAAATAGCGTTAAGTTTTTATACGAATAAAATAAGTACAAAAATGTTTATACTTTGTAGGCAACATAATATCCCCTGTGAGAACGGATAATACAAGATCTAAAAGAAAATGAAACAGGTACGATATTACATTCTATTTATATAAGTAACAATTGTAGCAAATCGCGATACAATTGAAACAACAACGCAATCTGATCCTTGTTGTCAGAGTGTTTAACACAAAGCGTAGAAATACAATTTATCTACGAGACGACGGAAAAAACAAACTTTATTATAAGCTAATGGCTCTTAGGGGTTCTGCAAAATTACCTCCAACATAACATGAGATATTTAATATTTTGTAGCGAAGTTGGGCCGCCGCCCGCCTACGAGTCGACTCGACCTCGACTTTTTAGCGCCACTCCAGTCTGCGAGTAATTATAACGTTAAAGAATAAAACGAACGCTCATTTACATTTCAATTTTGTGTTAATGGAGTATTTTAAAAAATCCCCCACGGCGTCACCGCTCACTCAGAACAACGCAACGAAATTATGACTTTATGTTCTCAATAGTAGGGTAAGTTTTAGAATGTAGAGAACGTTTAAGGAATGGGCTATTGCCGATTGTGCTCTGTAGTAATTTATTTTTTGGAAATAATTTTATTGTATTTAATACTTGTCTTATAAACTACTTCACTTATTTAAGTAATGCTCAGCAAATGTAATATCAACATTCAGAATAATTCCAAAATGTTTCATATCAAATGTATTTCGTTTTATATTCATGATTCAATATAAACAAAGTGCTCTAATAAAATGTAATGAAATTGCAGGCGACGTCCAAATAAGGGACAGTTGAAACTAGACAGCAAAGAGACAATTCAGGGATGCATGGACACTCGCAGCGTATCTACATTATTCAGCTTGTAATGTGTGTGTGTGCACATGTAACTATACAAGACACACACACATTTGTATGTTCATATATATTTTAATGGACCGAGCTTTCGTGTGTGCTCTTCGCTTGTTGTCCACTACCGTAATTTACTTTTTACGCTAAAAACCGCGTTCAATTTGTAACAACTAGTGCTTCGGAGATATCTTTTACGACAATTATTAATTGAGTAGGTAACATTGACATAATATCTAGAGGAATGAGATTAATAAAAGTCGTAGTAAGAGCAGCGCTGACATTTTCTTTAAAAACAAGCATTTTTCGTGACCTCATTTAACAGAGCACGTACTTTTATGTCTCCCCTTTGTGACTTACAATGTTTAGTATTTGCATTATGTAATCGACTCTGTTCTTATAGAATTACATACAGTCTTTATTTAATGTCATATTAGTTAATGAGAGTATGTAATTTATGTTAAATCGATGCAGAAACAACACTCAATCTTAGATGAATGATAAATAATCTAAATATCGCCATTTAAATTATGGAGCATACTTGTGTAAAGTCACTAGGAGAGTCATACATGTGCGCATACGTGAATGCATGCGGGTGTATGCGTGCTTGTGTGTATGTGCGTGTATGCGTGCATGCGTGCTTGTGTGCGTGTGTTCGACTCACGGTGCTGATTGAGCAGGTAGGCGCGCGCGGTGAGCGATGCGCACGACGTGTTGCGCGCTTGTAATGTACGCGTTTCCTCTTGTGACATCCTGAAACAAAACACAGTACATAATATCGTTTCATCTCACTCTATACTCCCCATTGACTCGTTTTCTCTCGTTTTCACGTCCACATTTTATTTTTATTGCATTCAATGGCTAGACGAACATGCCGTTCGCCTGATGGTAAGCGATAAGACCGCTCATGAACAGTAGCAAAAACAAACAACACCTTGAATTACAAAGCAATGCTTAGCATTCTACTGCGCTCGCCATCCTGAGACATAAGATATAAAGTCTCAATATGTCCACTAGTTACTCAGGCTACAATATCCTTCAATCCCAAACACAACGGTGCATGTAAACTGCTGTTTGGCGGAAGAAATAGATATTGCGGTGGTACCCACCCAGGCGGCTTCTCACATATGAGAGACCTACCACCAGTAAAATGACGACCACATGACGTTAAAGGTAAATATTGTATCTGCCCTACGCTAAAACCTGCGACCTACATCGCAGAAATCATTCTACAAACTACGCTATAGCTCACTGAAACGACTGACTATATTCGACTGGCGGAATATATGTCGCTTACAGATTGCACGCGTTAGGTATTCATGAACGCTCAATATTCGCTGACTTACATATACACATACTCGCTGCAACTCCATATATTTATGGACTCAGCTGCGCCTCGAACTTGTGGGAAACAATTGTACGACAGCAAATAGTGATGAGTTTTTGTTACTTTCGATAGAGGCATGTTGACATCCCGCCTGTATTAAGGCGGTTACCGCCACTCATCGACTTCGTGAATGTCTGGGACCCAACCATGATATTTTATCAGTGGTCATATTTTTTGTCATTTTGTTCTCAATCTATCGGCTCTGTTGGCTACTATGTAATAATATCAGTTGTTTATCCATTTATTTATTTATTTATTTTATTAAATTAGTACGGTTGACACCAATTACACTAATTAATAACAATTTAAAAAATATTCTATATAAAAAATTTAAATAATGAAAACATAAAACAAAATATTTGACTTATATCTAAGTTATAAAACATAAAGATAAAAAAAAATGTTCCATAAAATGTTTTTCGAATTTCCCACTTTCTGTTCAGTTAAGCTGTTAAGATTTTTAATCTTGATCATAAAACTATACGTAACAAACTGCAAGTTCGTTGCTGGCAGAATTGAGTCAAATACATTACAATCGAGTCGATTACGATTAAAAAAACATTTATTCTGCTAACAAAAATGGTTGTCTATTGTCGAGATCGCTCGTTAATATTTACGAATACTCGTAGAGGAAAGGCTTAATTAATATATTCCCGCATGAACGCAAATAAGCCTTAATGCATGGAAATATCATTCGCGAAACGATCGAGCGTGAAGAGAATTTACGGGAGCTTAACACGATATCGATATCGAAAATGGACGCGATGAAATAGGCGAAAAAGTGAAATAGCCAGCTGATTGAGCCGCGGCGCAAACGCGACGTATCTCAGGTGAGACGAGGGTTAACCCGTGGACTTGAATAGCTATTGACCGAAAGAATTCTAATTGCACGGGTAATTTGTGTTTTCAGGGTTCCGTACCTAAAAGGTAAAAACGGGACTCAATCACCAGGCTGTATCTCAAAAACCGTGTTAGCTAGAAAGCTAAAATGTTCACGAATTATGCATTTACGTTAACAACAAAATAAGCGTGTCTTTTTGTTTGCTCAATATAAATAATGGTAACAGGTAGACGCTTAACATTTACATTATTATTTTATTGTATGTCTAGCAAATGAGGAAACGGCCCATCTGAATAACTAACTATTGTCAACAACAATAATTTACTACACTTATATCGTTGATGCATTATCAGCCTCTCAAAATGGCAATAGGGTAAGGAAGAAAAGATATGGGAGAAGAAAAAGGGGAATTGAATTTCCAACAACCTTATTCATCTAACAACAGCCATTACTTTATGTGGATTTTCTGTAAGATTATTGCAGCTATAACGAACTACAGCAGGGTTTGCCTTTGAATAACCTAAGCTGTAGCCCATACAAAGCAGCTAATCAATTTACAAGCCCAGTCTCAAAGAAGTAGATTGAACGCAGGACACTAAGTCCTAAGTAGTTAATGTTACAAAAGCTTAGAGCGTGAAGTTACTCGTTATGCAATACACCTGTGAGTCAACGTTGAAAGAGTTCGTATTTTATGTATTTTTGCACCTAAACAATTTATTAAATACATGTAACATTCATAGCCTCAACTATCTTGGTAGTGTAGTTGTACTAATGTAGAATTTAACATTGAGGTCTCTGTGTTGAATCCCAGGTCGGCAATTTATTTAATTCTTGCTTTTCCTTAGTCCGGAGTTTTCTCTTCCCATCTTTACACTCATCTCCGTATTTGATGGGCCGGCAATACATTCATGACTGAAGCGCTATGGATGTTTATAGGCGGCAGCGATCATTTAAACTATCAGGTGATCTATATGTTCGTTTGCCGGGCCTATGAATTAAAAATATATATTCTGGAGTCAGGAATTTGTGCCTGATATTGTGATAGACTTCCCTCTATCACACCGTGGGACGGAACATTCAAGGTGTAACGCGGGTGTCCTGGTTGCTACCAAGGAAACCTCTGTTTTCTGGGAAAGAGGCATGAGTTTATGTTTATATGTAAGTACTAGCGGCCCGGCCCGGCTTCGCCTGGGTGCAAATACAGATTCCAGTCCATATTTTATTTAAAATCAATATGACAGCCGTTGTCTAAACTGCTTATCCAATTTCAATCCCATCCTGTACCTATTCTTATGTCCCATTTTATCCACCTTATATTCTATTCTATCCCATCTCTCCAGATTCAAATCATTATTTTGCTACGGAGATATTATAACACTGTTACTACTCCGACGACATTCATTGAAATCAATTAAAAGATACCCGACCACGCTTCGCTATGGCTTAGTTATTATATGATTAATTTTATATTCAATTATTTAGTATAGCAAAATAGCCCGACCCACCTTTGCCTGGATGTAGATATTATTTTTTATTTTACTCCACACCAAATACATGTTATTTTCTTATAAGCTCTTGTATACCTAAACATGAATTAGCTGTCCTACTGTCCTGCTCAATTCTGTCCCATCCCGTCTGTTCAGTCACTTCCCGATACGTCCCGTCCTTTCTCTTCATTAACCATCCCGTCTTATTTTACATTGCGTCCTATCAAATCTGTCAGCTATCCCAGTCCTCTCCCCTACCTCCCACTCTATTATATCCCGTTTCTCCATATCCAAATAGTGTGCCTTATAAATTTTTGACATTAAACACTTTAGCGATTTTGATTATCCATGCAATATTCCATCCCTTATTTCACCCCCACTATGCTGTTTTTCCAAAAATATTACGCCATTACTTTTTGTTAGTAATAAAGAGATTAAATATTAATTTTCATAGAATTACACTCACACACACAATTAATGTAGTAACAATTATGTATATTTAACTGGTTTCTCTGACACAGGCAACGCCTAATTTGAGAATTCCTGCAATATTCTCCATAATTATATAAAATTGTTATTTTATTCAGTTCAGTTCAGTTTTTATTTTTATGTGTTATTTTATTTAAAAAAATTCATTTTCATGTGACATTCTATCTTGAAAAGAAGTAAAACTTCTTTCGTGTGAATATTATTTATTTGATTGTCCTATATTTATTTAGCTTCATAATATACTCTTTAGTTTACACAAAATAAATTTCTGAACGTATGCATAAATATTTGACAACCAATTTAAATAATAATAATAATAATAATAATAATAATGTTTATTGTTTGTTTTCAACAAAAGGTACAAGAATATAGATAAAAAGCACTAGACCCCACACTAGGATTCCCTGTGTTGTGGGATCTAGTCATTCGTCCAATACAGTTTGGGTACATGTAAGTTTACATAGCTAAAATAAATAAAACTAAGGAACATTCAAATTGTTGTGTGTGTGTGTGTGGGTGTATCTGTATGTGTGTATGTATGTGTGTGAGTGCGTGCGTGTGTAACGTAGAGAGAGGTGACTCTGTGGTGGTTATCAAGAAGATTTAATTAGATTTTCAGTATCCAAATAGCTCAGATCTGCTAGCCATTTGGTTACAGTTTTTTTGCAGTTATGGGTAGTCTGATATAAGATATTCAATTGGTAATTTAATTTAGTATATAGATGCGGGCCCATCTGGAGGTAACACTGTTTGCCAAAACTTCTTCTACAAGGAGGTTTGCTCCATCTATATATTCTCTGCGAGCGTTTAGTCACGATTCTATTATCAAGCGAACATTTGTGAAATTTTAAGATAGTTGCTATGATGTACAACTTGCGTACTGTTAACACCTCAGTTTCTCTATACAACTCAGCTGTAGAGTAGCGTAATTCTTTTCTATAAGCTACTTTTAGAACGGCTCGTTGCGCTCGTTCAGCTTTAATAAGATAGCTTTTCCGAGCCGACCCCCATGAGATAATGCAGTAGTTCAGTACCGATTGACATAGAGTTATATATATCATTTTTGTTATTTTCTCGTCTGTTACTGGTCTTAGCCTTTTAAATACGTAAAGTATTTTTTTTAACCGGCTGTGTATGGATTCGATATGCTTATAAATGTCAACCACTTTTCATTATTGTCATTAATTTACATCTTTAAAATCTAAAATACGCCATTAATCGAATATTGTAGATATATGTTGTCGATTCGAAACCTTTATTTAAATACGTTATTTAATTTGAGGGAAGACTTTACCGTATCGACGGTATGAACATTAAATGTTTGACAGTTACAAACCCATGAACATTGTATGGCAAAATGTTTTTTCCTTTATTTTATACTTTCGTCAATTTAATCGAGATAAAAACTATCCCACCCTGTAAGTTGGAACAAATAACACAAATCTACAAAATTTCATTATAATCAGTTGAGTGGTTTAGGAGCCCATCGCGTACAAACAACGTGACACGTGAATTATATATATTAAGATGTCACAATAACTACACTGAGATTTAACACTAGCAGTTTGAGTGGCAACAATTATGTGAATATTAATATCACTAGAAAACAGGTCATCACAAACATTTGTATTGGTACGAGGGTGCAAACTTCAGCACTTTATTTCACACTCAACTTTTAATTGCCTCACGGAGACGAAATAGCGACTTCATATTAAGCGTAAGAACATTAAACTTAATGTCATAATTAAATGAGAAGAAATGGAACAGGCGAGAGGTTAGAGACGGCGGTGACAGGCGAAGCTATCTGTATTCGAGGAAGACTGTAAAGTTTTCATAAAGTGCCACTTTACCGCGAGTGGGTTACGATGTTTGAATTTATGAATTTCATGGCGACGTTTGCAAATTTCGTCAGAAGTCATAAATTTTAAAACAAGCGCGTTGTGACAAAATTACACATCAACGCTGAGCCAGCTCCGGCGCGCTTCCTAACTAACACAAGTAATATATTCTCATTGCTATAATTTTATACTGACGCATATCTGATGAAGTTTTTATGAAGTGAGTAATAGCTTAGTTGAGTGTTGGTTGATAGTTATAGTGATGACTCTTCCATAACTCACTTATTATAAGCGGTTTTTAATTTGCCTACGTGACTGCTTAGCTTAACTTTTACTATGACTTTTTTGAGATGTTAAGTGTGTGATAGCATGTTGGTAACGGACCAGACTCGGCTGCTAACATGTTCACGATGGTCGCGGGTTAGAATCCCAGGGCACACCTATGACTTTCCAGCATTATGTGTGTATTGAAAGTTAATCACCACGCATTAAAACGGTGAAGGTAAACATCGTGAGGAACGTGCATACCATAGCGATTTGTATACATTTCCATGGTATTTCAAGTCCGCCAACCCGCATTAGGCCAGCGTGGTGGATGGTTGATATAAAGGTACATAAAAGTGATTCGTTATCATTGTAGTAAGATGTTAGAGCAAATTTTTTAATATAATGAATTAGTGAGTAAAATGAGTAATAAGTGAAGCGAGGCGTTGAAATTGCGTGAAGAACGTCAGAGTAAAACCGCAGCACAACATTCAAGTCGAGATGTAGGCAAAATTTCTGCAACGTACCCACATTACACAGCTTCGAGGTGACAGATGTCACCTACACTGTTAGTTTAAGAATGGTAGAGCTAAGCTGTTTTCATTCATGACTCAGCATGAATGTGCAGGCTCGTCCGGGGCGGTACCACCGTCTTACAAGAGACCGACGTGAGGCGACAGTATCGCTGTCGCGTTTCATTCTGCGAACCTTTCAACACATCCTTTTTCATTCTTGCTTCCGTCCCGATTTGATGAGCCAGAAACATAATCATGATACAAAGTATGTGGGTGTTCATGGGCGGTAGTGATATTCAGGTGACTTACCATCAGGTGACCTGACCTGCTTACTCGTTTTCCGATCTTTAAATTCTATTACTTTCAGTAAGAATAGTTAAATAGCATTTATACTACACACAGGTCATTCGTGTACTGAACAGAGAGGTCGCAGCGCACAGCGGTCGTTCCGCGGGGCGCCGCCGCGACCACGAACCTGCATTAACATACATCGCTGGCTTTGTACTACACGCGCCACAGCTCGTGGTCGACGGGACGGATGGGAATGTTAGCTTCCGTTCCATTTACAGAATCAAAGGTGTGCTTTTCAGAGATTTTTTGTCAGCGAAATGTAAATAAATCGTATACCTAAACATTTAATGGCTAATATTCCATTTGTTGAATATTGCAGAATATAATTTATAGTCTTGAATACTTGCGATATGAAATTTGAATCGGAGAATACTTTGATACTTTAAAAACATACAACACGCCGTTGAATGGAAATATACGATAAAGATCTTTACAAGAATTCATACCGCATATGAAACCCACCAAACAGTAATAAGTCCGCGTGCTGAGCCTTAGGCTATGTTTTCTCAATCATTCGAGTAAGCGTATACAGCGTATATAATATAAATATTATCATATTTAAGTACATACCACATAACAGGTTCAGAATCGGTGTTTTCTGGATCATTAGCCTTGGGTTTGATGGCGAAATGTAGAGGAGGTCCTATCGCCTCCACCCACACGTCCAGCACTATCGGCTCCACGTTCTCTATCTGCCAACAAAATATACCTTAATACCGTAGTCGAGTCATACTAAAGCAGAGTAAAAACTCAAGAACATGTTTGGATATTGAGGTTAGTACATTGAAAAATCAATGTGATTAAAAGGTTAAAAGTATAAATGTTTACGGTAAGCCAAGTGAGGTCTAATTTTTAAATGATTTTGCGGGGTTATCCCCAAAAAAAGCTGAACCATAAAAGCCATACTATTTATTCCACTGCAAGATTGAGTGGGTGCTTAAGAACGACGGCACACGTGTTATTCGAGCGACAATGCCGCCCACATTTCGAATCTAGGTATGTGTGAATAATCGAGCCTCTCTGCACTCAAAAGCCGATGAGAGATCCATATCTATTTCTGCCTTTCATAGCATATTTATAAATTGCTTTAGGGAACCTGTTCCATTCACTCGCGACGTTAGGCAATTTGCTATTAACTGTGTTAATAGGAATAAATATATTGTAACTAAATATGAACTGATTGAAAATTGATTGTTTAAATTCCAATACAGGGTTTTGAATACATAGTATGTTTTCATCATAGTTTTTTAGATTTGTGTTCATCATAGTAAGAACCATCTGACGAATGTTTAGTCAGGGAGCTTTACCATGATTACGTCACGCAAGACAACAAACTCTTACAAAAATATAAATCTCCCCACTCTGAGTAAATCACAATGGTTGATATTTTCCGATGTGTGCAGAAAGCGTAAAACAAACAGATTGTAATCAACGAGGGGGGCGAGGGGGGACATGTCGCCACAATTCCTGGTTGTTTCTTGGATTGGTTTATTACGTATTGCGGTATTGTATTGTAATGTGGCCATTCCACTCTCGCCGCGTCTCACTGGCTGAACAATGTCACATGAATTGTCAGTGTAATATATACGGTTGTGATAGAGCAATTCGCGTGTCGGGTAGGTTTAATGGCTCTCAATAGCCGCGGTAGGGTACAAATACGAATCATATCTACCTTTTTCTAAAACAATTTACAAAAGTAGCCTTAAGTCTATCACTAGCTGATGTATTCAGTGTTGTACAATAAATAATAAAATATTAAAATGAAAATATTAAAATGTTTTGAAGGTAAAGATTGAAAAAAATAAAAACCGACTTCAAAACAAAAAACCACTAAAAACCAAAAAATAACAAAATAATAAGTACCACTGCAAAGCAAAATCATTATATTTATTTCATGGAACTTGTGCTTGTTGATTAATTTGCTTAATGACTTGACTATAAAAATCAAAATATATGCATAACATATTGAAGGCGGGTCGCCCAGTACCAAACATATAGATATTTAAATTAATATAAGGCATAGGTCCTACATGTTTGGTACTTGGCGACCCGCCTTCAATATGTTATGCATATATTTTGATTTTTATAGTCAAGTCATTAAGCAAATTAATCAACAAGCACAAGTTCCATGAAATAAATATAATGATTTTGCTTTGCAGTGGTACTTATTATTTTGTTATTTTTTGGTTTTTAGTGGTTTTTTGTTTTGAAGTCGGTTTTTATTTTTTTATTAAAAATTTTAGTTATTTTTATCTTTTTAGTGTTGATAGGAATTTAAATTAAGAAGATTTGGTCCCCACAAGGAATATGTTCTTTCCGATGATAATGAAATCGCTAAAATCGGCTAAAGCTGCCGAAGATATTGGAGTATTCACGTGTTTATTATTTTTTCTCCTCCCCCCCCCCTTACTTTGCCCCTGCCCCCTTTTCCCTGCGCCACTGTAGCTTAGGTTTTATACTGAACCCAATGCAAAAAGAACCATTGGAATCCTACTAAATTTTGAAGAGTTCTACACTCCAGGTCCGAACATGATCATCAGATCTTCATGTTGTGTTCCTGGGATCAACCTGTCAATACATTCTTTCCAATGAAAAAGAAATCACTAAAATCGGTTAAAAGCTGCCGAAGATATTAGAATTTACGTGTATTTTAATTTTATCACCTACCCCCCCTCACCCCCACCCCTTTTTCCGTCTCTCACTGTAACTTAACTTTTATAATGAACCTAATGCAAAAAGAACCATTGGAATCCTACTTAATTTTAAGGAGTTCCCCTCTCCAGGTCCGAAGATATTCATCAGATTTTCACCATATTTTTATGGGACCAAACGACAAGCACCAGCTTTCAATTAAAGAAAGAATGGTCGAAATCGGTTCACACGGTACAGAGAAACGAGGTAACAAACATAAAAAAAAAAAAAAAAAAAAAAGCAACATACAGTCGAATTGAGAACCTCCTCCTTTTTTTGAAGTCGGTTAAAAATCAAAATATGTTGACTGACACGAGTGTATAATCGAAGATCGAACTACAGTAATTATGGCTACAACACAAAAATATTATTATAACAATAAATAATACTAAGCACGTCCAATCATTTAACTGATGACATATTCACTTAGTGGTTGAACCTGATGGTACATTTGAATAACAGATGGCTCGCCACGCGATGTGAGAAAATCTATTTTAAGGAAACCGCAGCGCCTTTCACAAAGTAATTAATTTAGCTGGAACGAGACAGCCAAATGTGAATCAGTCTACATTCAGAGCACTATCTACAAGCGTTTTCTGCTTCGTTAATAGTCCTAGTAGTTGCAGTAAGGCGAAGATAATTAAAATATTTTAAATTAATTATTATCAATATCTACACAGGTCTGGTAAGAATGTAGCTTTTGAGGCCTTTTTCCTTCAACAGTAAACATGACGTGGTTTGCTCTTCTTATAATGTATATTGCGTTGGGATATGTGTTTCAATACGATGTTCTTTTTTCCTTGTTTTGCTAGAAATCTCAATATTTACATATTGTGGAGTTCCACCCAAATACCCAATAGGGCAACGTAAAAAAAGATTGAGCATTGGATACGCACTTTTTATTTTTGGATTTTGATCCCCGCTCGCGGTACGAAGACATCAAGTTAAACAACAATATCCCTCCGAGCAATTTCGTTTCGTACTTAAGTCTTGGCGTAATACCCTACAATATCGTTGAGTAAAACGGTTATACTCTCATATACGAAGATTATGTAAAATTTTAAGCTCCGATACTTGTATTAACAGCCTCCGTGGCACAGTTGGTAAGACGCCGGTGTGACACGAGAGACTGTGAGTTCGATCCCCACACCAAAACCAAAACATTGAATTATTAAAATGAAATATACAAATGAAGTACAGTTATTTGTTTCGGGTCTCGGTGTTTGTGAGACAAAAAAGTCTCTCGTAGTTTCTAATGTCCACAACACAAGAATCGATCTTAATGTAGGGTCTGGACTATCTATGTACATAAATGTTGGGTGTATTTTTTTATTTATTTATTTATTTTTGATTAAAATACATAAATCAACGCTTCAACGTTTGAGTACGTGAAAACGGTGAAGGAAAACATCGTGAGGAAACCTGCATACCATAGCGATTTATAAAAATTTCTATGGTATGTAAGTCCGCCAACCCGCACTAGGCCAGCGTGGTGGACTATATGGCCTAACCACTCTCAATCGTACTGTCGATTGTAGAGGAGGCCCGTGCCCTGCAGTGGGACGTATATGGGCTGATATAGATAGATAGATAGTTTGAGTACGTGGTGATTGACTATCAATACACACATGACTCTGAAAAGTCAGAGGTGTGCCCTGGGATTCGAACCCGCGACCACCGTGAACATGTCAGCAGCCGCGTCTAGTCCGTTTACCAACAGGCCACCACGCACTTACCATTTTTTTCAACTTTGACCCATATTTACTTTTTTCAAATTGCAAGGAATGGCTAGACCACAGAACAGATGAATATGGTTAGAAGGGAAATACAAGCGTTTGACGCGTCACAAGGTGGTGCATAAAAAGCATCTGCCGCGGAACGGATGATTTGTCTAATCAGTCGTTGTCAAAATGTCTTGGAGTGTGGTGCTCCGGCAAAATTGAGTAAAAATGCTGATTTGTGCTATTTTATCTTGCAGTTCCAATACTAAAGCGTCGAATATCAATAGAGGAAGGATTTTATACCACTATTAAACGTGATTTTATAGATTTTCACCTTTATTTCCAAAAAATGCGGTTTGTAATTACGACATTTTGAAGAATTTGATGATATGATAGACGACGTATCAAAAATATACATTGCTGATTACGCGTACATACAATGCACGCGAATGCCAAGTTCCTACGCAATGCATACGACTCATTTTTGTTATGTCAACTTTGAAATTTGTCACATGTCACACAGTGCTGTAGTCATGTACATAGTAACTATATCGATGTAGTTATAGATTTTGTATACTCATAAGTCAGTTTTATAGACATTAAACAAAGAAAATTAAATCAAATCCTTTAGTAATTTTAAATTGTAGTACTCTAACGTTGACCTATCCTTATGTTCTAATAACATAACTCCGCCAACTTGAGAACAACATATATTTGTGTCTGAATATACTTTATAATATTAATTAATTCGTTTGTAGTTTTTCGAGCGTGAGTCGATAAAGGCAACAGGAGAAACACCTGGATTCCTACAAAATCCAGAACGATTTGTTCTAAGTATTAATTTTCATGAAACAGAAGACGATAAAAAGTCTGTATCATTCAAATCAAAAATAATTACGGGCAACGCTTATGGAAAAACTGTATCATGGGGGTGAAATAAAGAATTATTGTATGAAAAATCAAAACCACTGAAGCTATTGACGTAAAGAAATCATAATTTTATTGTAATAATTGCATATATGTGCTTTTCTAAAAATAAAAATGTTAATATATTTGTAAAATAGTAAACAAATTAAAATTAACTTTTAATATTAGATATTGTAGTCTCATTTATTTTCCGTCTATCAACACAATACTAATTAAATGACTGTATCAGGAAAAAACATTAAGCATATCGATAAAATTAATTCCGGTCTTATAACAAAAACATATTTCCATAATTTTATCGATACTTTAAATCGACTATTGCAAGCTTTCTATATTTGATTTGTAAAGGTTTTGTGTTTCGAAAACGACGACGCTGGTTTTCATACAATTTGAAACTGTTCAAACTGTTCTGTGGGCGAGACAATCATGTAATTCGCATAATGTTAAGCAGCACAACCACTCGTAAAAAGTAGCAATCAACCCCTTGAATTACAAAGCAATGCTTACACTGCACTCGCCATCCTGCCACATAAGATATTAAGTCTCAAATGTCTAGTAGTCTTTGGCTATAATGTCCTTCAAACCTTGTATTTTTTATTTCCGCATTTCAACTACAAAATATTTTTTGTTCCAACTAAACTCATTAATCCAGAAGAAGAAGAAGAAGAAGAAGAAAAACAAATAACTCTTTCGCTGGTCGCAGTGTTTGATAATATGATTGTTAAACCCGTTAGCGTTGCGCACTCCAGCTCCCTCTCGCGACTATCAACGGCTCCTACTATATAAAATGAATAACGTTCTCTAAGATTACTGCCACATCTATTGTCCGTGCAGCCTCTTTCAGCCGACGTCCCGTACAAAAGAACAAGTAAACGGTGAGAGCTAATTCAGCATTCCACCTTTGTTCCCGTTTATCTGAACTATACAAAAGGGCTCACGTATTAAGGATCTTGGACGAAAATATTCGATGCTCGGCCTAAATTAAAGTTTCCCTCAGCTTTGTGCCGTTGTGAATAGACGTCGGAAGGAGTAATTGCTGTAAAATAATTAAAATGTTGATAAATTCCTCTACGCCTACCATTCTGTGGCGTGTTCGGGAGATTTATATCGCATGGGTGGAAACTGCTTTCAAGGGAGTGAATGTCTGGGTCTACTATACTATAGTCGTATTGTACGCATATAAGACTGTAGTATAAAACCCATGGGTACAATGTCGAAAATTAATTGCTATTATATAATAGTAAGTAGTGCAATATTTAATATCGTTATATCAGTGTGTATTACATCTAGATGTTTAATCCCTTTTGCAATGCCTTTAGCGTAAGTAAGATTTAATTTCTTAATATTTCATATTTTTCGGTAGTCCATGCATTGGATTGTCGAGATTTTAAATCTATGTGTAGAAATGTTGAACGTTTTCACAAATGTACTAAAGTGCACTTCTGCAAATTCATGTTACGTATGCAGAATATTATATATGAGTCTCAGCGGCCAGATACGAGTATATAGAGATTGCAGAAAGCAGCGGGCAATTATTAAATATGAAAAATGGAGCTTACTGGAACAGGAATGGTTATGAGCAAGCATTCGACGATAAAATGTAAAACGTTATTCTATCAATTCTCCAGGGAATACTAAATACTCATGGTTAATCAACCGCCTATTGTTACTTACCATTTTATGAGAATGGCAGACGAAGCGATTGTCAAGAGACTGGAATATGGATATTTATGCTGAGTGAAAACCGTTCCATTAATTATCACTTGGTTTTTATGCAAATGTAATCGACTATTGTTATAACTTTTTTATTTACTTTACTTCGGGAAGGTAAACATAGTATATGCAAAATTTCTACAAATGTTCCGATTCATGGTTCTTTTAGTACATCTATCAGAATGCATTTGCACGAATATAGTTTAAAAACAATAAAATGTACTTTTGGAAAACAAGTTTAGATTATTAAATTTTTATTAGAACCGGCAGTAACAAAGTTACAACTTCAGTGGCGCCAGACTGCACAACTGAATAACTTGGTTTTTAATTAGAGATAGTAAAGTTTTAAATTCTAAAGGAGAAGGGGCATCCCAGCCTATCGACCAATAACGACAAGCTATATATCAATGGAAAGGTCTTTTTGGATGCTACAACTTCTTCTATGGCAACAAAATCGAAATCGCTGTATTTAAGAAAATATAGCTACTTAAAGACTGCAGGAAAATCACGCGAAAGAGCCTCGCCATAGTGAGCAATGACAAATAGCGATGCGTAATTAGAAAGGTCTTCTGAAATACTATATCTTATTCTACGGCTACCAGTATCAAATCTCTGTGTGGAAAAAAATATCGCCGCGTAAAGGTAACGCAAGGATGAAAATATGTATATGGACTCATAGCCTGTTGACCAATAGTGACGAGCGATATATCAGTCGAGAGCTCTCTTTATTTTCAATAACTTCTTCTTTGCCAAGAAATCTCGATTCGCTGTATGAAAAGAAGTATATCGACATAAAGATATCGCGAGGCTCATATGTATGGACTCAAGCCTATCGATCAATAACGACAAGCTATATATCAATGGAAAGGTCTTTTTGGATGCTACAACTTATTCTATGGCAACAAAATCGAAATCGCTGTATTTAAGAAAATATAGCTACTTAAAGACTGCAGGAAAATCACGCGAAAGAGCCTCGCCATAGTGAGCAATGACAAATAGCGATGCGTAATTAGAAAGGTCTTCTGAAATACTATATCTTATTCTACGGCTACCAGTATCAAATCTCTGTGTGGAAAAAAATATCGCCGCGTAAAGGTAACGCAAGGATGAAAATATGTATATGGACTCATAGCCTGTTGACCAATAGTGACGAGCGATATATCAGTCGAGAGCTCTCTTTATTTTCAATAACTTCTTCTTTGCCAAGAAATCTCGATTCGCTGTATGAAAAGAAGTATATCGACATAAAGATATCGCGAGGCTCATATGTATGGACTCAAGCCTATCGATCAATAACGACAAGCTATATATCAATGGAAAGGTCTTTTTGGATGCTACAACTTATTCTATGGCAACAAAATCGAAATCGCTGTATTTAAGAAAATATAGCTACTTAAAGACTGCAGGAAAATGACGCGAAAGAGCCTCGCCATAGTGAGCAATGACAACAAGCGATGCGTCATTAGAAAGGTCTTCTGAAATACTATAACTTATTCTACGGCTACCAGTATCAAATCTCTGTGTGGAAAAAAATATCGCCGCGTAAAGGTAACGCAAGGATGAAAATATGTATATGGACTCATACCCTGTTGACCAATAATGACGAGCGATATATCATTCGAAAGCTCTCTTTGTTTTCAATAACTTCTTCTTTGCCAAGAAATCTCGATTCGCTGTATGAAAAGAAGAATATCGACATAAAGATATCGCGAGGCTCATATGTATGGACTCAAGCCTATCGACCAATAACGACAAGTTATATATCAATGGAAAGGTCTTATTGAATGCTACAACTTCTTCTATGGCAACAAAATCGAAATCGCTGTATTTTAGGAAATATAGCTACTTAAAGACTGCAGGAAAATCATGCAAAGGGACTCGGCATAGTGAGCAATAAAAAGCGATGTGTCATTGGAAAGGTCTTCTGAAATTCTAAAACTTCTTCTTCAGCGGCATGTATCAAATCTTTGCGTGGAAAAAAATATCGGTGCGTAAAGTTAACGCAAGGATGAAAATATGCATATGGACTCATAGCCTGTTGACCAATACCGACAAGCGATACGTCATTCGAAAGCTCTCACTTGGACCCCACACGGGATTTGAACCGGAGGCCTCCGCTCTGCAATCATACCGTAGTACAATTACCACCGAAGCAGTTCATACCTACTTAATGTCCACATATTATTTGTTTTTCTATTTTAAATTGTGTGTTTTTTTAAGAGCTCTCCGGATCAATTTATTAAGAACGTTGACAATAATTGACGTTACTGGCAAATTAACACATATCAGTACAAAAATATCTTACTTATAAACATAAATGTCGTGCAAAATTCTCCTTGGACAACTTCAGACCAATACCTGAATTGAATTTATCGTATTTCACCTTATCACAAAACTTAAACTGGACTCATTAGACGCACATAACAGTGTACATTAACGTTATGTAGTACGTATCGTTTGTTATTATTGCTCACTAGGCCGAGTCCCTTTCGCGTGATTTTCGTGCAGTTTTTAAGTAGCAATATTTTTTAAAATACTGCGATTTCGATTTTGTTGCCATAGAAGCAGTTGTAGCACCCAAAAAGACCTTTCCATTGATATATAGCTTGTCGTTATTGGTCGATAGGCTTTAGTTTATACATATGAAACTCGCGATATCTTTGTGTCAATATACTTCTTTTCATACAGCGGATCGGGATTTCTTGGCAAAGAAGCAGTTATTGAAAATAAAGAGAGCTTTGGAATGATATATCGCTCGTCACTATTGGTCAACAGGGTATGAGTCCATATACATATTTTCATCCTTGCGTTACCTTTACGCACCGATATTTTTTTCCACACAGAGATTTGATACTGGTAGCTGTAGAAGAAGTTATAGTATTTCAGAAGACCTTTCTAATGACGTATTGCTTGTTGTCATTGCTCACTAGGCCGAGTCCCTTTCGCGTGATTTTCGTGCAGTTTTTAAGTAGCAATATTTTTTAAAATACTGCGATTTCGATTTTGTTGCCATAGAAGAAGTTGTAGTATCTGAAAAGACCTTTCTATTGATATGTGGCTTGTCGTTATTGGTCGATAGGCTTGAGTCCATACATATGAGCCTCGCGATATCTTTGTGTCGATATACTTCTTTTCATACAGCGAATCGGGATTTCTTAGCAAAGACGGAGTTATTGAAAATAAAGAGAGCTTTCGAATGATATATTGCTCGTCGTTATTGGTCAACAGGCTATGAGTCCATATACATATTTTCATCATTGCGTTGCCTTTACGCAGCGATATTTTTTTCCACGCAGAGATTTGATACTGGCCGACGTAGAAGAAGTTATAGTATTTGTGAAGACCTTTCTAATGACGCATCGCTTGTTGTTATTGCTCACTATGGCGAGACGCTTTCGCGTAATTTTCCTACAGTCTTTAAGTACCTATATTTTCTAAAATACAGCGAATTCGATTTTGTTGCCATAGAAAAAGTTATAGCATCTGAAAAGACCTTTCCATTGACATATCGTTTGTCGTTATTGGTTGATAGGCTGGAGTCCATACATGTTTGCCCCTTCTCCTTTGGTTTCAACATTAATTTATTCTGCGTGCACGTTGTTTAAAGTCAAGGCGAAACTGTTATTAAATTACCGTAATTGTATTAAACTTTACGGACGACTGAGTCAGCAGCATAAAGATGTGTAACTACATTAATTGATAAAATAGCACGTGTTATATTCAGGGTTTTTTTTTTTAATTTTTAAAATAGGATACAAGTTTGTTAGTAAATACCATCTACATACCACAAAGGTTTGTATTTAAGATTCAATATCTTTATAGATTTCACTTTGCGGTAGGAAATTTACTCACCACCGTTGCTATCCCTCTTTTCGGAATTTTTTATTGTTAATACGAAATTAATCTCAAGTTCTAATTTTCAAGAGTATAGTTGTTAAAGTTCCCAGTAATACATTTAGCTTATGTTCATCCTATAGGTCATAATGAGTGTATAATGAGTTCGTGGGCCTATACCTATTGTCAGTCATATTAATGACTTTAATATTATAGAACGGTTACAAACTATTTCGATATCAAGCAACATAATAATAAACAATATTCAAGGTTTATCTCATGAACGAGTGAGTGACGTCAGTGGCGAGAACTAAGATTATATTAAACTGCGGTTAGTTTGAAGCTACAGTGCCGTCAAAACCTAATTAGAATAGTTGCTTTAAATTAAACGTATTTCATATTCCGTTTTTGGATCCACTTTACTTCTCGTATTTCCTTTTCTAAGTTTATTTAGATAAAGGCTGTGGTTTGTGTCTCACTGTTCTGCATTCACACTTTATCTTAATTACGTTTGTCTTAATTAGTCCTTGGTTTAGCACTGCGGTCACACTTTACCTATATTACATATTTTCATCTGCAATAACAGTTGAATTATGACTTCATGGTTAATTTTAGTTATAGGAAGTCCACAGCTGGATATAAATCGCCTTCAAGGTCCATAGTGACTTGTTATCAGCGAACTCTCAATTTGTCCGCTCATCTTGAGATCATAACTGAATTGTCATCTACCAAAAGTACTGTTATTTCAAGAAAATACTTAAAGTAAAACACATGGGGAAAAGAAAAGTACTCAATTTATGAATTCAACGACATGTCAATAAATGATAAAGTCTTAAGGCGGAAGTATGCTTCGTAATAAATTCGCAAACATGATTTCCCTATTACATATCGAGTACGAGAAATAGAATCAATAAACAAGACCGCGGCTCCAGATTACATCGGGAACATATCGCATCTGTTTGCGCACAACTTGCCGCTCGAGAAGTTCTCTATCTTTTGTGTACTCTAGAGCATCGATACCAAAACTTTATATCGAACCCCGAATAACCGACAATTTATCAAGGCTATCTGTAAAATATTTAATTGTGACTCTCGGATAGACAATATACTATAATTGTACAAACTGCGGATATTAATTTCTCCTTTTTAAATATCTTACTTATTTTAGGACATTATATCTGATGGTTTCTTAGATTTACGCGAATATTACAGATTGAAATGAAGCTATTATTATTATTTCTTATTCATGCTTTTTATCGGGGATTTGCAGTATTCTTTTTTAAAGTAAACCAAATAACAGATAAAGTCCGTAAACAATTGTTTTATTTCTATTACATAATATGATGTCAAAATCTCATATTTATTTAATGAATTAGCAAAATTGAACATTCTATGATCGGAACGGTTTATTCAAAACCTAAATATAGGGCAAGGACCCAGGAGGCTATGAGATAGAAAGTTTGGGAGCCTGTGCCCCAGTGTGTTTGTGCCATCCCGTGAGGAACTGATTCGGGAGTCGACGGAGGGTGGTTGTTTGATATCATCCGCCAATCTTTTGATGGATCATAATGTATAAACTTGGTATTGAAAAGTTTGACACGCAGATGAAAAGCGATGATTGATAATTCAAATAACTGGATGTGCTCAGCGGTGTTTTCTGAGAAAAGTAATTTATGTGCATGTTAACATCCGCGGGGGATGTGTTTTGACTATAGTGTAAAATATTATTTAACATAAATGAGCATGAACCTAGTCTGAAACATATTTAAACAGCAAATGTTTTATTATTCAATAATCAATTTGCTGGTTTTATCAATCATTTTTTTGTGATTGTCGGATGCGCAATATATTATATTTAATTAAGAACTTTTTTTTACCCGGACGAAAAGATTTTAACATAAGTAATGAGCAGATAATCGAGTCAGCCGATCGAACTAGAATAAAAGTGGAAGCAATTAGCTCAAAGGCGTCCCAGGGGAGCGGCCGCTTTGTTCCCGCTGCGAGGAATCAGATAAAAGCCTCTCATCCATTGAGACGGCGGAAGAACGCTTCCTCTACTTCTAGTTAATCACTGTAATAGTGTTGCCCTGCTTCAGACTGCTATTATCCATCTAATGATCTATTTGGCTTTTTATTTTACGACCGGGCGTTTGATACCCACCATTAGAGAAGTATGTCTTTTACACTACCACGCTGGTTTATTGCAGGTTGGTAGAATTTCAAAATGTTTGTAACGTCGAAATGTCCAAGTTTCCTCATAATATTCTCTTTCACTATTATAGTGTGAAGTAAGACTGTTTTTGGTAGATAGCTTACACCCGAACGTTTCATAAGGTGTCAACTAAAATCAGCGCGGCGTCGTGGTTTAAATCACTTAAAACGTAAGCTTAGTCGGTAGGTCTACCGATCCCAGGCGTAAGCAACAATGTTTTCAATTTTTTAAATTAACCATGTACGTATTTATACCATGCAAATTTCAACCATACGCGACAAACATTAGTCTGGGATGGTTTATCTGAGTGTAAGGTTGTAGCTATTTAATATTAGCCATATTTGAGTATAATGCGACTGTGACAAATAATACGCTTTTACTTTCTTAGTTAACTACTTAAAACTAGGCAGGAATATGCAAATTTGATGAGTCAAAATAGTGGCTATAGGCTGAGAACATCGACCTTCGTTTTGTAATTATCTGCTTTAGATTTTTAATGAATCCATCGCTCAATTATTTTGTACTACTGTTCTACATCCACGTAATATAGAGGGTATAAAGCCGATCAAACCAAGTGTTAATGTTTGACTCCGCTAATCGAAGTTTGTCTATTGAACTTGGCGGTTTGTAATTTTAGCGAAATCTATTACAATATTAATTGCGTAGGCGTCTTTCTAAGTAATTAGTAGAATTGTTATTTATATGCGTAGTGTGTTGCGTGTTTATATTATACGCAAAACTATGTTTTTTGTGTTGTTGTGTACATAAGTAACAAAATAATTAATTCAATGAAAAATAAAAAGCAAAAACATATTATAGTCCGACGCAAGTACTTGACTGCTATTTGAATACAATTGGCCACAAATAACTAGCTACTAGAGGTCTAAAATAATTTGCAAAATTTGCATCATTTCCTCTACATCCCGGGCGTGATTTAACAATAAACGTGTGAGATACCTGATTACCATTAATTACTGTCTTGGTTTAATTGCTTTTTTTTTTGTGGCGTTCCTTGCGAATATCCAGTAGTGGATTGCAACAGGTCCGATGAGAATGATGACTGTCCTGGTTACAAGGATAAACCATGAGAATAATCCATAGCCCTTTAGAATGACAGATTAAAATAACTATATATATTTTTTTATGTGCCGCACCATCAAGCTGTGGAATTGTTTGCCGTCCTTCCTATGATCCCGGGTCCTTCCGCCGTAGTGTGATGAGGCACCTCAGCTGGCCGGATAATTGTGTCAAATGTCTTGGCACTGTCGTCTGATGCCATTCGATACTCTGCCTGGAAAGCATTTGCGTTTACCATCAGGCGCAGTATTGTCACTATGAAAAGCCAGATTTAAAAAAAAATACTATAACCAATATTTTAGACTAAGCTCATCTATTTTTTGTGATAGTTATATAATTGTTGGTGATAGTAACATCTGATGGATTATGTATTTGTATGGTCTTTTGTTCTTTAAATTTGAAATCGAGGAAAACTGATAGGGAATAATCTGGTGTGACATACATTCAGTTCAGCTCGCTTGTGATTATCGAACATTTCCTTACTGTTAGCTTTCCCAAAATTGTGTAAAAGTTAATAGATGTAATCCTAAAAATAACGAAGGTAAAAGATGGAATGCTTGTTAAACTAATTATTTTATTTCAGTTATGTATAACGACGCGACGACCGGGTAATAGAAATCTTCAAGTATTTTGTTGTAGCATCGTCAGAATTGCACATATTTTTATATATTAGAATACAATTGCTTGAACACGTGTGCCAAATATAATAAATGTAGGTATGTATGTTTGTATGTCTGCATGTATGTATACAGTATACACCACCGTTGGTTTGTTCATTTTTATGTTTGTTTGCATGTGTGTCCACGAATATCTTAAAAAGTATTAAGTTCGATCGCAAAAAGCTAACTCCTTATCATACAATTTAGATGGCAAAATCTTGTTACGGAACGGACATCTCTTAACGAACTTATCCACAAGCAGAAGAAGTAATAAGAGGCGGCAGGAGGCTAGAGAGTAGGTACCTTTGCGCTAGTTACTAGTTAGTGAGTGGGCGTGGAGGTGCACGGATGTAGGCTTTGTATCGCCGCCGCAGTGTAGCAGTTCAAGTGATCATTAACTCGCTATCGAAGGTTGTTACCTGCGACTCGGCGCTCTATTTACAAACTTGACGTTTTTTATTCACTTATTTGTGGTTATGAAAGTCTCGACGAGTTTGTATTACGTTTATTTACGACAATGGCACGAAAATGTGATTACAGAGCACTTGATAGCGAATACAAGAACCTTCTAGATATTCCCGACTACAATTACCTATATATTAAGATATTTAATTGTTATTTCACCTCTCGCAAGGAAACAGGATTTCACGAAGGAAGATTCGTATGGACGGGTGAATTGTAGGTTCGACAGCAATAAGATTCACTTCCTGCATCGGGCTGTGGCTGCACAGATCTTGTTTACATTTGCGCAAACAAGTTTAACAATTATTCCTTTAAATATTGTTTATCAAATAACTCTCGTCATTCAAGCTACAGTATGCGGCATGCGGTGGTGGACAAAACTTTACATAAAAAATCTTCGTAAAAAAATAAAATCGTAATGGCTTTTTAGATTTACGCGTATATTACAGATTGAAATAAAACTCACGGCGAAAGGTTCACCCCTTGATCACGAAAGTTGTAAAGTAATAGAAAAGTAAAAAAAAATAATTAATTAAACCAAATTTGCGATAAAATCAATTTAAAAATCGTGTTTTGTTTCATTGCTCCAGAGGCATTTGCGTCGTGATGAACAATAATAATATGCGTATAGATACCTGTATGAGCACCTGGTCGCGGTACAGTCCCCAGGTGTCGGCGTACACGCTGACGCGCACGTGTTGTTGGCTCCGCGGCGGCAGCGAGCCGCGCGTCGGCGCGCACTGCAGCGCCACGCCCGCCTCGCGCACCTCGCCGCTCCACGAGTCTGCAACACGCGACCGACGCTGTAACACATGATATTGGTACCTACTAGTACTAGCTAGTAGATGATATACGTCCAACTGCAGTGCACGGGCCTCATCTACAATCGCGAGAAAGTTTTTTTATTTTATTTCAATGAATGGCCAGCCGTTCGCCTGATAGTAAGCGATACGACCGTTCATAAACAGTAGCAAAATTCAACTGCGCTCACCATCCTGAGACATAAGATGTTAAGTCTCAATATGTCCAGTAGTTACTCTGGCTACAAGATCCTTTAATCCGAAACATATCAGTGTATTTACACTGCTGTTTCACGGGAGAAATAGACATTGTGGTGGTACCTACCCAGATGGCCTCTCACATATGAGAGACCTTCCACCAGTAGACGATTGAGAGTGGTTAGGTCATATACATAGTCCACCACTCTGACCTAATGTGGGTTGGCGGACTTGACATAACATAAGAGTTCTTATAAATCGATATAGTATGCAGGTTTCCTTACGATGTTTTCTTTCGCCGTTTCAGTGTGGTGATTGACTATCAATACACACATGACTCCGAAAAGTAAGAGGTGTCTCGTTGGATTCAAACCAGCGACCACCGTGAACATGTTGGCAGCCGCGTCTGGCTCATTTGCCGACAGAACGCAGTCAATTGAAGAACGGTTGGTATAATAAATGCAACTGACACACGTAAACAATATATTAAAACTTAAAGGCGGTAGAGTAATACTGAATTTTCTTGTTTACCACTGAAAACTAATGTTTAGCGACAACTTTGTTACCCGCATCCGCTTTTCTTCCCATTTCTTTCCCATTTATAATACTGGCTGTCCAATGAGACAGACATTTCCAAATGTGAAAAGGCGGGCAACGCAACGACGATAAAAGTATAGTAGACGTTCATGTGCCATGTCGTAATCACTTAATTTACACGTAATCAATTAACTTAACACGTGAATCGATTGCTTTTTTGGCGGATCAACACAATGAATAAATCACAGGTACATATCACACTTAATTAAACATGTAATTAAATTAATCTACTGGAGTTCCTATAGTCTTAATACTTCAGGCTAAGTAAACAAGTCTAGAAAGAGCTTAATTGAGTATTCCACACAGCAATCGTATTAGGTGTAATAACAATCAATGCTGCTCTGCGCAAACAACTAAAGCCACTAATCGGATACGGCTTTAGTGATTTGTATAATCGACGTCGCCGCTCGTGCAGGTAATCGGTTCGCAAATAGTAAAGCCTGTCACGTATGGGAGCGAGCGAGTCGCGTGGAAGCCACAGGACAGTGCCGCGGTATTGCGCCAATAATAATCCACTGGCCACATAAGCCAACGCTTGTATTAATTATTTTTTATTTATTTATTTTCTTTATTGTACACCAGGCAAAATACAAAATAGTAAAAAAAAAAACAAAACCAAAGCAAATTTCACTTCTGTTTTAAAATATTACTAGAGTAAACCAACAAAAATATGTATTGTTGGGTAGCATCGAATTAAGTGTTAGAAAAAGTGACATGCTACACGTCCACTCATTTAAGTATTTGTAAAGCAAAATTGGTTTTGAAAAACGAAAATGGGTAAATCAAAGGGGAAATTATGTGACTGTCAAAACATCTATGTATAAAAAATATTATGGTGAGTATTTCTTATATCAGACGTGGTAAAATCGACACAAACGTGCCAAATGATATTCTGATGACTTGTGAAAAATTTTCACCCCGCGCCACGTACTTTTACTCGAATGAATATCACTTGATTACATTCGTAGGTTGACACACGTATGCAAAAAATGGTAAACACAATATATTTGTAAAAGCAAAAACAAAAAAGTCATATTATAACCCAGACTTATGATATGTCAGTTTAAAACATGGATATCTGACTAGAGTCTAGATTATCTTTCGCCTGGTCCTACTATTAATTCTACTTTAGTCAACAACAAAAGCTGCGAAGTTGATCGTCCAATATCTTATTTATTTAGTATTAATTGTCTGATCAAAGAAACTAATCCAACTCAATTATCTCGACGGAGCTGGGTGTAATTAGATAGCTCGATGGCTGACACGGATCGCCTCGTTCACTAATGTCTAATAAGTTGAGACTGCGAAATTTGTATTGGTATCTTTTTTTGGTTGAATAACTCAATACAACTAGAGTTCTGTTGAACTATCCTCCTGGTAACTACAATACTTAATAATTTATGCAACACTTGGTAACAACTATGTTTCATTTATCTTTACTATTTGACGGAGTTTAAACGTAACAACACCACAATCTTTGATGATGTTTTAGAATTAAAGTGTCTAGGGAAATATTAAAGATTTATTGAAAATATTGAAGTGAATTAATTCAGCAAGGATAGAGATTCCAATAAACATTATTTCGTATATATGTGTACGTGTGTGACCTGATGTATTTCTATCAAACCCACTGTCTTTCAACGGTGCAACTAAACAAAGTGGCTCAAAAGGCGTGAATGTTACTCAAGGAAGACCATATAGTACAGAATAATTGAATTAATATGGGATATTAAATTGAATATACATAATATTTACCATATAAAAGGACGCCTATAATACAAATAATAATATATTTCCATATACTTCCGACCCCTTCTCGTTGCCATAGCTAATTCCGAAACACATCTGCGGCTTCATTGTGAATGATGAAGGAAATTTCCTATACATCCCTATACATTTATTGCGTTTCACAATCAAAGTGATTCAAGTTTAATTTGCACAGGAACAAATCTGCGGCACGATGGACGTGCTCGGCGGTTGATCGCGACACTACAGCTCCTCAAACACATTAATCAAGTTTTAATGAGTGCCATCGCTTTGGAGAAGTAAGTTACAAAGAGGGCGCTCAGCTGTAAAGCACGCTTCCTCTTAACAGGCGCAAAATGTATATGTATAAGTAGTAGTAACGTCGCTGAAACCGATACTGTTGTTAAACAGTTAATGTAAAGCGACGGGTTCCAACAACGAAATATTATTTGCAATATTAAGACACGGTTTTTTAATGGAAACCTAGTTATTCTTATAATAATCGATAGATGATATATGGTAAAACAAAGCAAAAAATAGTGACAATATGTAAATTTTTGTATGGTTAAACATTAGTCATAAACTTAGAAATAGGAAACTATGTTAATTTTCTTCTGTCATGAATATACAAACTTACGGCTTTAAAAGGCACAAATTCTGGTTCAGCGGAACTTATTTTAAAATTTCCGACACCAAATCTCACACCCGAACCTAGATCGCTGTGGTCTACAGAACATACAAGCTGCTGCAATTTGTGGGCCAACTTCACCACAATTATTAAATTGGTTACATAAAATATTGCTGATGTCCGCATGAACCTTAGTGTTTTCCATTTACAAACACCATATGCAATTAATTTGCGGCGTACCCAAACAAAATATTTGCGCACTTTGATGCAAAAAATTTAATTGTATCATATTTATTTATCTTCGGAGTACACATACTTAGACCTGGCCCCACACTCAGATCGAGTCTTGTGTCAAATATGGAGTCTCTAACACGCATTTAAGCCAGCCTGGCGGGCTAAAAAGGCCTTTTCCCAAAAATATTGCTTTCAGGCGGACGCCCGGTCGTAAATCTAAAGTTACAACATTCTAAAACCCTTCAGGAGGGATATACGGGAGTGATAAGGACCGAAACACAAACACCTGAATATCTCAGCGGGTAGTATAAGCCTTGGTAAGAGTTAGAATGGACGTTCTGTTGAAGTTTACGTAAAGATTCGGTCACTCATAAATTGCCGATTTATTTGCATAATTGTCCAAGAGAGGGGTTTCGCAGAAGAAGAGGAAGTTTCCTTCCTCCGCTGACAAATGGCCGGCGCGTCGTGAAAGCGGCCCGAATATCCGCCATTGCAATTCAGTCTCAGTGCGCGTCAAATTAAACTGTAGTCCCCAGTAATATAAATTCACCGTTTTTATTTTCACTTGAAGATTTCGTATTTTGTTGTTGTTGCGACGCTCGGGCCCCGATAGGTAATTTTATTTACGAGTTCGGCAGTCGGCACAAACAAAACGGCCCTTCTTTATTCCTCATGCTAATTAGGAGGCGCAAACGTGCTTTAATCCCAGCTTTGTAAATTAGCTATCATATAATTAGTATGCGTTGGGCCTTTTTTAAGATATATATTTTAAATGATGTGTGGCATGCATGGCAAAGTCCATGAGTATTTTACAAACTAATTTAAATTAGTTTTTTTTTGTTGTTACTAGATTATGGGTTCCTTTATAAAAAGCTTGAAGAAACAATTCAGTAGTCTGCCATATTTATGTCTTCTTTCAAGCAATAGATATCCGACGCCACTCTGTGATATATCACGACGCCACATTGAAGGTGATGAAAAAGAAAATATCTTATATAGGTAGGTTATTATGACCCTCCATTAGTTACATACTAACACGAGCGCCTCATCAATTACATCCCATACATTGATGACTATTCACTGTACGGCGTTCGCTTAGACTAGGTAATTATAATACATTATCGGAGCGTTTAAATTTTGACCATTAAATTCAATTAGAATTGTTTTGTTCTAAGTCTAATATCTGTTGAATCCAGTACGAATTAGACTTTTTTCGAGCTTATATTTCCAAATGTAATTGTCGAATAATAAATTTTCACCGCGTTAATAAATTTTTCGGGGTGAGATAAATTTTCATTTATCCACTTTTGGTACTTTTGTTTTGGTTGGATATGATAAAACAGTGGATATAAAAGGGTTTGTTTTTGGACAATACAACATTTTGAATCATATAAAAATGTATCTCGTTTCACAAATGCCTGTTACATATTTATTTATTAATATTTGGAGTTATTGAATAGATGTAAAATCTTAGGGTTTTTTTGATTATCGCCTCTGGATTGGCACTTTTTCACTGTGGTTAAAAGAAGACTACCCCTGATCGCTGCCGGGTCAAGCGCATTAGGGGTGAATTCATAATAAAACAATTCTGAATGTTTTTTTTTTCAGTCTTGGCTAAGTGATTGCTCTGCGCTCGAAGGTACGCGTAATGACTTCCAGATGAAATATATTTTTAAAATTTTTCTGAATACGCGACCCTTTTCTAGATTGAAAATTTCTGGCAATACCCTTGGGTCATAAGCAGAAAACACGTTAATAAATAATTTAAAAAACCTTGTATATGATTTTCCTTAGATTATATACATGTCTAGTTGACACATCACACCTCACCGCACGGCCCAAATAAAGTCTACCAAATTTGGTAGACTCGCTTCTCACGTACGTCAGTGTCATTTAAATTACATATGGATAACGTGCTCCCGAAAAATAATTAATTATGCCGGTTTGTGCTGTTGAATTGTATCGCAATTATGTGGGAAAACTGTATAATAACACCAATATCAATTTCATCGGTAACCTTTGTTGTTAAACCACTATTATTTGAAGGAAACACGAACTTTTAATTCGTTATTTTGAAGATGAGTTTCATTGGCCAGTGTTGTCAATTTATTACTAGGGAGATTTGGTGAAACTATGGGAGATAAAATACAAATATCATTATATCATATTTCGATCAGAAGAAGAACAAGAATGGCATTATTTTTGATGAGCAAATAATAACTTACCTACACAATTTGAATGAAACCCATGACGTCATGCACTTTATAGTAATTTTGTTAGTTCTTTCTAATATGTATTTTTTAGGCTTCCTACGGATTCCGTGCTAGCAAATTGCTGGAGAGACATTATACACCGGAAACGAAATGAAGACCATTCGTAGCCTTACAAGACTTCAGCCGTGTGTACCGATCATTTACTTATGATGATTGATATTTTACATTAATATAGAAATCAGATAACACAGCCCAGGCAATAAATCCTAAGAGTTAATTCTGTTCCGAAACAAACAACAGGAGATGGGTTTCGATCTAAAATTACTGTATATTTTTACCATTGTATTTATTGTTTTTACTAAAATGCGTTATAAATATGATAAATAGTATAATACTTTAAATAAAGAAAATTATTTTATTTTACCTATTTTGTTTGTCAAATAATGGAGAAAAGTTAAGTTAATAATCTGGAGTAGGCATCCCTAAACACACACACCTTGACAGTTTGATTACAATAAGTACACGACCGGTACTCACACATATCAGCGAAAGTGGGGACATTTTTAGCGCATCGTTTGTTGCCATTGCTCAATCTAGACATGTATATAATCTAAGTGATTTTCTCTCTTTTTGTACCCATTTATAATTAATACATATACTTTGTAAGAGTGCCCACCCCCTGGGTAAGGCTTCTCTCATAGGGTTTGCGACCCACGTATTGAAAAACACTGAGTTATAGTATAGTTTCGCAGCATATAGTTTTCTCCCGCCATTCCAAACATTTATGATAAGATAATTTCCCATACTACCACGCTATTATAACATGAGCTAAATTGGTTTTAATAAATTCTGCTGAGTAAAAGAGCTTACTATTACACTAATATTGTTTATTTTCGTATTTCGCGTATTTTGCATGTACGATTTTATTTAATTTTATTATTTAAAATCATTTATTTTATATTATTTTTCTTTATTCAAGCTTTATCCTACTTGGTACACTATTGACTGCCCTCTCTTTTTTTCCATCTCTTATTGTCCATCAAGGTAGTAGGTAAGAGATTGCTTCGAGCGATACGACCGACTTTTGTACTACTATGTAATATAATGTTCTATTATTAAGTCTACTTAATGTACAATAAAGGATATAAATAAACATATACTAAAAGAGAGAGGATATAAGACACGTGTACCTGTATCGAGCGTGCGCGTGTGCTTGCGCGGCCAGCGGCGCACGGTGCAGCTCCACTGCGCGCTCAGCACGCTCTCGTTGCTCAGAACCAGCCGCCGAGTACGCACTGGACACATCACCACCAAATATATACAGTATAACAACACTGCTGCCGTAAACGCAGCCGGGTGCTAGTTTTAGTGACTTCACACAGAATGTAACCAGAAATTTTGCAAAAAAAAAAGGCCAATTTTTTTTTCTATCTTCATATTTAGTTGGTATACGCCGCTTTTTTTTTCTAAAATAATAGTGTTCACCCTTTTATTATTTGAGATGCTATGATACGCAAGAGTTTAAATTAGTATTCTAGAAAAAAATATGGATTACTTCTAAAACAGGATATTTAAAAAAAAACACAATAAAAAATAGTCGTGTTTGTTTGCGAAAATTTTGTCGCATTGTGTTTATACTTAAACCACCGGCTTCATTTTCGGTAACCGGTTCTTGATATACCCTTTATGTACATTATTTTCAGGGCGACTCAAATGCGCTCAATATAATTACAGAATTATTATGGTATTATTACAGAATTATTACAGAAGTGCGTGGTGGCCTGTTGGTAAACGGACTAGACGCGGCTGCCAACACGTTCACAGTGGTCGCGGGTTCAAATCCCAGGGCCCACCTCTGACTTTTCGGAGTCATGTGTGTATTGACAGTCAATCACCACGCACTAAAACGGTGAAGGAAAACATCGTGAGGAAACCTGCATACCATAGCGATTTATAAGAATTTCTATGGTATGTAAGTCCGCCAACCCGCACTAGGCCAGCGTGGTGGACTATATGGCCTAACCACTCTCAATCGTACTTTCGATTGTAGAGTAGGCCCGTGCCCTGCAGTGGGACGTATATGGGCTGATACGATACGATTATTACAGAATTAGTTACAATTAACCAAACAACTTAATCATATAACTTTGATAAGGCTGGTTGAAGGAGACCTTAATTCGGCAAATGACTTCCTAAGACTGAACTAGGGTGTTTTAGCTTTACACTGCCTATAATCATGTTTGTCGTCATTATTCTCAGTAATTGAGAGTGAACGATTTAATGTAAATCTTCTTTAAAGGTTTCTTCAGCGGCTCGTAAGAACAGGCATTTAACTAACAAGTGCCTACCACAATTCAACAAGAGCGCGTTTAAAATTGCTCAGCCCCTTAAATTATTATAGGTTCTATTAGTGTTATACACAACAATTGTTTTACATCAACAAATGTTGTTCAATAAACAAACAAACAAGATTATCCTTACACAATACAGCTTTGGTAATGTAATTTCACACTCTAGATCAATTCCAAACATCATTAGCGGTGAAACGATTTAATTCAAATCCGGGAACGTGTGTGCTAGCGCAACGCGATGAGCTAATTCCGCAAATCCCAAAGACGTGCATTAGTTTGTGCGAATTTCGAGCGATTTCCGAAACCTGGCGGAATGTGCGCTTGTCCCGATACAACTGATTTGTATGTCGGTATGTTGGATTCTGACATGCATTGATTTGTTCACGACGATATTTCCAAAAAAGGATATTTCTGGACTAAGACGTGATAAGGATCCGCATTAATTTTTATTTATTTATTTTGCTTCTATTGTATCTACATTTTCACGAAGCCCACGGCTGTAAAATGGGCTACTTCTAGTATTAACCCAAGGGATTTCCGTAGATTTGTTAAGAGCGATCTGCATCTAGTAACTTAGGTCCTGTAATTTTAACTGCTTATTTATTTTTCTTTTCGTGGCGATTTCATGTGTCTTACTTAATAAGGATTACACCACGGAGAACTCATATGTGTATATCAAAATGAAAATCTTGAAAGTGATTGCTGGAATTGGCATTCAAACATAGGAACACATTCACAGAGCTGACACCCTAAAGCTTACACTACTAAAGCCACGAAACGGAAGTGTTATCAGCTGGACAGCTGACGTCTCATCCGCCACAGTGCGCACAAGCAGTCGCACTTGAGCCGCCTTGATTTACGCTCCAACGGGGAGTTACTCTATAAAAACGATACGAACTTCGAATGTTCGGATATTCGACGTCCGAAATAAGATATAAGATTTCCACTTCTAAAAATCAATACTATTCTCTATTATACTTTTTTTTATCCAATCTAAGTCAATGGTTGCGACGTACGATAGAGGAATCCAACATTTTGTGGAGTATCCAGGCACATTAGTGAAGTTTTATGTACGGCGTCAGAAAATTCGAAGTTAGTATCGTTTTTATACAGTAGCCCCTGGCGCTATTAGCACACGATCTCGGCTAATTACACTAAATGGCTGCATAGCGTTCGTGGATCAACTCACTGCATTTGTGGTGGGAAGTTGAGACATCCCATGATCGCAATAGCTTCATAGTCTAAGTAAGTAGTCTCATCGTAGATATGCTTATTAAAAAAGTTAAAAATATACCCAATAGTTACACACATAGTTCTGGCACCAGCACGAATACGCGGTTTCGCAACACGCTGTAACTGTGACAGCCCATTTACGTCCCACTGCAGGGGTACGGGCCTTATCTACCCTCGAGAGTACGATTGAGAGTGGTTAGGTCATATAGTCCACCACGCTGGCCTTGTGCGGGTTGGCAGTCTTTACATACCATAGAAATTCTTACGCTATGGTATGTAAGTTTCCTCACGATGTTTTCCTTCACCGTCATAGTGCGTGGTGATTGACTATAAATATCACAACACATATAAAACAAATATTTATTGTGAGTTATACAACTTTTATTTTAGATTCCAGGGTCAAAGCCGTCGCTTATCATTTCAAACCAGCACCTAAAATGGCGCCTGTGGATGTGAATACAACCAAATGCGGATCATTTCAGTACATTTTTTTACACAAAAAGAATACACGAGCGTTATAAATCCCGACGTGTACCAGAATAAAACTCTGAACTTGTTTACGGATCAGAAACGAAAAACATTGCAACATTCAAGGGAGAATTATTCAGAGGTCGCCGCTCGCAATATGTTGTGCGCATTGTTTGCATGTGCCAGCATGAAATATTGTTTGCTTCCTACACATTCCTGGAGGATAATAGAGAAATTACATTTCCATTTTTATAGCTTGCTCATATACGCCCCTATAGTACTGAACACTTCTACAATCTAGAGATGGATTGTGAATTACTTAACAAAACCACATACATTTTATTTTCAGTGTCATAACAAAAAAATAAACAGGATAAAAACGAAATACACGTCAAAATAGAAGAAGAAGAAGACACGTCATGAGTATAGAAAACTAGAAGAGAGTTATAAATAAATAAATAAATAACACCCAACAGTCACCTACATAGTCCTGACCCCACACTAAGATCGAGTCTTGTGTCGTGGGTATCGGGAACTACGAGAGACTTTTCGGTCTCACAAACACCCAGACCCGGAAGAAATATTTGTGGACCGCACAAACATTTCTCTCGGTGCGGGGATCGAACCCGCGGCCTCTCGTTTCACAGGCGGCGTCTAACCAACTGCGCCACGGAGGCTGTCAAAAAAAAGTTCTTTCATTCTATACAAAACATTACTCCATTCTATAAAAAAATCAACTCTGAAATAACGCCTTATTAACCGACTGTTGAACGGATAAGTCAAATTTGCATAAGGCGGGGCATTAGCTATAGAATGGGGAGTATGACTTACAATTTGATAATCTCCATGGTGCCATTAATTAAGACTGCACTATATCAGCCTATATATTCTTACGTCTCACAGCACGGGCTTCCTCTACAATCGAGAGTACATTTGGGAATGATTAAGTCATACCACGCTGGCCTAGTGTGGGTTAGCGGACTTTACATACCATAGAAATTCGTACAAATCGCTACGGTATGCAGGTTTCCTTACAATGTTTGCCTTCTAGTCTAGTCCGTTTACCCACAGGCTATCACTCATTTAATTAATAAAGGCGATACAGCAAAGTCTGAATCAACCGCTTCGATCTCATATGGAGGCAAATCGCGTACCTCTGTTCATACTACACCACGGCAGTATAAATCGCGGGATTAGTGTAATAATCCGCCATTACAAAGTATAGCTTGTGGATGCGCAGGGATTGTATCGCTAGGCACGCCGCGCGGTGGCGGGTCAATTTGCGATATCATTTGCTTACACACTGTATTGTAATGAGGGATTTAGCATCTTTAGACATATTCCCCTTAGCGTATATTTAAATATAGTATAATATTGTTAAGAGGACACGTTCGCATTGAATAGGCTTCAAAACAACTGAACCGATTTCAAAAAAATATTTCATGGTTAGGAAAGCTATATTATCCCCGGGTGCCATATATTATTTTCAGAAAAAATAGGGATAGTTATTAAAGCTCCAGTAATGTAAAAAAATAGCTAAAATATTCTTTATAAAATAAAATACAGTATGTTGTTGATGTGGACTGGACTCAAAAACTATATGAACCCAGGCGAAGCCGGACCAAGCTGCTAGTTTTAAATAATTTTGTAGAAATCTTCGCATTTTATGAAAAGATTGGGTTTTTAGTGGGCAAAATACTAACCTTCCATCGTTGGCGCTTATTTATTGAGGATTTAATAAGGGAAGTGGTCAGTACATGTACACAATTTTTGAGCCATACATGGAATTTTTATTAGTGACCTAATGAAAAACGGAACTAAAGTTTTACTGTAAATATAAAGAAAAAAATAATTTCATTTTAAGGTGTTTGTGTCATGTATTAAATTCGATACTCCAACTTAGGAACACTAAAAAAATCAACGCTTATAACTCATTTGGCCATGAAAACAATACCCTACCCATAAATTACGGAAGGCGGTCTGATAGTAGAATTTAACTGAAGTGAAGACTACGATATTAATATTTCTTGGTATGTATAAAACATTTTTACAAAACTCCCTAACTGTACTAACAGTAAAACTCAAAAATTCTCCTTTCAATTTTACTTCAAAATACTTTCGAGTTTACGGAAAGTATGAGAAGATAAAAAAGTATTTATATTACAAAATGTTCTATTGTCGGCTTTTTAAACTTCCACCTAACTTCACTTTTATTCAAAAGAATGCGAAACAATTATAATCATTAGGTCTTGACCTCTGTAATAATTAACAGATAATGAATCTATCTCTTCAGACACAGGAATTCAATGCTAAATATAGATCTCATTGATATATAACTTAACATGAAATACTAGTATTTACAGGTTGACTATAGTGGTATAGCTTAATTTAAACATGTCTTGAGTAAATAATAAGTATAAAGAGATTTGATTTATACAGGGTATATCAAGACTGCTACCGAAAACGAAGCTGGGTGGTAGTTTTAGTGATTTCAGACACAATGCAACTAAATTGTGCGCAAAAAATTGCGACGAATTATTTTTGTTATTTTTTTCTATCTTCGTATTAGGGTGGTAAATACATTATTTTAGCAAAAACTATGGATTTACCCCTCCAAACTCGAAGATATTAAAAAAAAAAAATTAAAAAAGTAGTTGCGTTTCTTTACAAAATTTTTAGTTATATTGTGTTTGTAGTCACTTATACTACCACCCGGCTTCGTTTTCGGTTGCACTCTTGATATTCCCTGTAGATATATTTACCAGTTCTGAGTGGCAAGTCCCTGAACTGCAGGCAGATAGGCTCTTCTCTCTCTGGCAGCAGCGGCTTCACGGATCCCGAGCACGGACACACGCGCGTCAGCGGAGGCGGCTCGTCCACTGACAACACAATCAAGTCCATCCTTCAATAAAATAAAAGCCAGAAACGATTTTTTTTATTGCATTGAATGGCGAGACGAGCAAGCCGTTCGCCTGATGGTAAGCGATACGACCGCTCATAAACAGTAGCAAAATTCCACTGCGCTTACCATCCTGAGACATAAGATGTTAAGTCTCAATATGTCCAGTAGTTACTCTGGCTACAATGTCCTTCAATCCGAAACATAACTGCTGTTTCACGGGAGAAATATGCATTGCGGCGGTACCTACCCAGATGACCTCTCACATATGAGAGACCTTCCACCAGTGATTCGATTGGCATAATAGCCCCGTCAAAATAGACATCGTCCATTGAATTAATTCAAAACATGCTGAAAATTTACAGGCACGTAAAGGACCTCTCTAATGAAATCTTGAAAGTCCTCATTGACCCCCTGTGTGTAAAAATAATAATTCAGGTCAAAGTCGCACAAACGGGTTTTTTGGATTTTTTGGTCAAACGGTTCTGTATTAGCCCACATACGATCCACTGCAGGGCACGGGCCTCCTCTACAAACGAGAGTACTATTGAGAATGATTAGGCCATATAGTCCACCATGCTGACCTAGTGTGGGTTAGCGAACTTTTCATATCATAGAAATTCTTGCAAATCGCTATGGTATGCAGGTTTCCTCACGAAGTTTTCCTTCATCGTTATAGTTACCTAAACGTTACGTTTTACGTTAAATAGCTGAGACTCAAATGAAGATCAGGTTATTATCCTACAGATTGTGAATTATGATGATGATAATAGATTAGCTCAGAGGTAAAGATCGCTTTTTTCGACGAGAATTGCGGGTTCGAACCCGGGATGGTAGGTATTTAATGATATCGAGCTTTCTATTTCAACGGATATGGAAATGTATAATTTTTGTTTAATCTGTTACGTAATTAATCCAATAGTAAGCTGTTTTGGTTACAATTTGGAACAGTTGGGCATAATTAATTTCAATTTCATCAGTGGTAAAGTGAGACTCAAAATAATGAATTAAAATGGATATAACGCCGGATAAAAATAATATTATATTGCTATATTTAAGTGATAAGATACAAGTAGTAAAGTCTACTTGAAATAAGTTTAAACTACAGTGTTAATTTATTAAACGGTCGCATTTCAAGAAGTTTTTAAGCTTACTAAAAATTTATCAATTTCTTTTGTCCGTCCCCTTCCTTCGTCCCTTTGACAGATTTAAATCAACAGTTTTAAACGCCACCCCAATCATAAAAGTAACGCTAATCATGATTGATTTTATTGCAATGATGCGACGAACATACCATTTGCCTAAAGGTAAGAAAGAAAGAAGAAAGAAAACAGACTAATTAAGTACACAGACCACAGTAAGCGATACGATCACTCATGGATAGCAGCAAAACCAAACAACACTATAAATGCCAAGCATTGCTTGACTTTTAATTGCGCTCGCCATCCGGAGACAACATTGCATTTACACTACTGTATGAGGGGAGAAATAGACACTGTGGTGGCACCTGCCTTGGCTACTCTAACTATGTACCATCAAATGACCATTTTATGTATTACTAGCGGCCGGGCCCAGCTTCGCCCGAGTATAAATAGATTTCTGTACAATAATATGTACGTATTATACATATAAACCTTTCTCTTGAATCACTCTATCTATTTTAAAAAAAACCGCATCAAAATCCATTGCGTAGTTTTAAAGATTTAAGCATACAAAGGGACATAGGGACAGAGAAAGTGACTTTGTTTTATACTATGCAGTGATACGGAACGTAGCCGCAAAAAAAAGGAACTTCGCGTGGTGATTACAGACAAAAATATTACTTTAATCTTTTATTAGCGAAGAGGGAACAACACAAAAGCATTACGTATAACTTATTAGGGTAGCTGGACTTTATTTGGTCACAGATATTCCACTTTCATCCAGCAATAAACTTGATCTTATCTGCTAAAGTGACCCTAAATCTTAGCAAAATGACGAGCAAACTAAGTAGCCTCGTGTATTATAGTATTCAGTTAGACTTGTTTGCTGCCTATTGTCCTATAATAGCTTGTGGCTAATTACTGTTGTTCGCTTGAGAACAAAGGGGATTAGGATTAGCAAATTTACATAAATGTATTGAGAAGGCATTCTGCTTATGCTAGCTGCCCGTTAATGCTAATGTCTCCGTGTACAGAATATGGGCTTCCGACACGAGAAACACGTATTGATCAATACACAATAAATTTCCCGAAAGGGTTAAACGTCAGACAGGCGACCGTACGTCAAATAATAAGCCAAATCATCCCCAAACGCTATTTTGCGTCGACACCATGTGTGAGATATTTGAAGGGTGGGAAAAAAAGACAATTTATCATGTTCAATAATATTTTCCTAGCAACTTGGAATATAAAGCCACCTTTCACATTTGATCACGCCTACAAACTTCATAGAAGGTGACAATAAAAACGTAAATTCTATCACATGACTCAAAAGTAATTTCGATGATCAATACGCCCTTGAATGTTCTGAATGTTGCAAAGGCACGCAAATCAAAAACGGCATCGGATCGGAACGGTTTTACAGCTTTTCAATAGCGTCGGAGTGGGTGCGCGTTGATTGACGGAATTTAGTCGCATTTGTAGGCGAGCGTCGCCGAACCCGATGTAAATAGAATTCGGCGTGAGTCTCCGCCCACCATTATATTTTGTAATTACATGCCATCGGCCGTGCTTCCGTTCTTTAATTCTCTTTTGGAAAATATTGTGTATCAATGTTCTCTGTTTACTTACATAGTTGTTATTGAAATTTATCTTTCAAGGAGCTTAAATTGGCTATATGATTTTGTTTTCCATTGGAAAAAAATATAGAAAAAAGCAGTAATTGGTATTTCTATAGCTCTAACGCATTTGAAAGTAGAAGATTGAATAAATAAATAATATCAGCTTCTGATAATTATATCGATTGATAGAGTCCAAATTTGTCCAATCAAATTGAAACATTGGTGTCCCTTTGTTGTCCTTGTCGTTGCCATTCAGAGACAATAAACGAACGTCAAGTGCAGTCGAGAATTAATTTTTATTATTAATATTTGAACAATTTGATTGGCGGTATGACTCATGGTTCTTTTTTTATACACGATAATAATATAATAGTTTAGCTACAACGCGTGTAGTCAAGACGCGAATATCTTCATATAATGTTATCTACGTTTCACTATGACTATTGCTTATCATCTATTTGACATTGTTATGGTAAAATGCAGCATCATGGAATTATGTATATACAGGAAATCCTTTATTTTTGTTATTTAATTGTAAACAAAAGCCATAAAGACATATTTCACGCACTTTTGCAATAACCGGAGCACATTAGTCGTTTCAACACGTACGGGCTGCCATGTAACGTGTTTAAACTGAACCCCTGTACATCAGTAATAAACAACATTTCAACTGCTTGCGCATTCATGACGTCCGCTCATTTCGCTTTACATTTTAATTTAGATCCGAGGAATTGCTAGCCGTGGAGCGAATGACGACGGCCTGAGATGCCGAAAGTTAGGTGAATTTGTCAATTGGAAAACTTAAGAGAATAATTAATGAATTGGTTTTATTCAGGTATTCAAGCTACGGACTGTTAGGGATGTCAACATAAATATTTAAACTACTGTAAGGCAAAAGATGTTTTAATCAGTGATAGGAGAATTAAAAGTCAGAGCTTTTGCAGTGTATTGGTCTAATTTCATTTCAAGATTTCTCTTGATGTGGGTTTTATTGAGAAGAAAAAGCGTTCTAATTTACAACAGCTTACCACAGCAATTTAAGTAGCTCACAATATGTTTCTTAATAATATATATTTCCTCTTTCTTTCACTTTAAAATCTTCAAATAATGTTTGACGATTATTAATAATTGGGCAGGATATATTCATTTTTTTAAATGGAAATTCCAGAATGAAAGGCGTCAAAGCGCAGATATAAGACGTTGCCCAAGTGTGTGATGTTTGTAGCCGCGGCGACGCCAGGCCATGGGGTCAGAAGCGGTGCTAGTTAGTGCGGAGGTCGGCGCAAAGCTCAAACGTTCGCTAATTTTCCTCTTCCGCAGTCTCGTGGGAGCTGTCGCCTTTTGTACGGTGGCGTGACGAGTAGGCGGTATAGGGAATGTTATGAGAGAACCTTTTGTAGACATGGCAGTATTGCAAATTACGATTCATGGAAAAATGTTTTTACCGCTAAGATTGTCGAATTGACGCGTAATAAACTAAAACATCCACGGAGTAAATTCAATAGATACAAATCTTTTGTCGTGATACCTCGAAACCATAAGACATTCTTCCGTGCCAGTAGAGGGACGTATATGGGCCGATACAACATTAAATCGGTCCAATTTTGTTGACGTCTAGGGATAGCTTGCCCTCTGGTGAATGAAAGCACTATATTAAATGCACTTTACACGCTATTAAAAACATTACAATCCCATGATCATGCCAATACAATAACGTAAACGAATGTGTATTTGTGATGAGTACTCACAGATGTCGACACTGGGCTCGTAGTCCTCGGGGTGCAGCTGTGGCGGCTGCGGCCGGACCACCGGCGGGATGTACACCATCTCGAACGGACACTGGCATCTGTGAACTGAAACAAAAGTGACACGTACATATCGAACTTCTTTTTTTACAAGCTTTATTGTACACCACAAAAAAGAAATAACAAATAAATTAAAAAAGAAAAGATTACAATGGCGGTCGTAACCGTAGGAGGGATAATACAGAGACGACAATTACTGTGGGGTATTGTGAGGTATAAAAGTGGGTAAAAGTGCGTGGTGGCCTGTTGGTAAAACGGACTAGACGCGACTGCCAACATGTTCACGATGGTCGCGGGTTCGAATCCCAGGGCACACCTCTGACTTTTCGGAGTCATGTGTGTATTGATAGTCAATCACCATGCACTAAAACGGTGAAGGAAAACATCGTGAGGAAACCTGCATATCGTAGCGATTTATAAGAATTTCTATGGTATGTAAGTCCACCAACCCGCATTAGGCTAGCGTGGTGGACTATATGTCCTAAACACTCTCAATCGTACGCTCGATTGCAGAGGAAGCCCGTGCCTCTGCAGTGAGACATATGTGGGCTGATACAGAGAGTATTCTTATTGTCATGTTTCTGAAAAATTCTATAATGCATTCTTGAGAATGATTTATGAACTTAAGTTTGATTCGATTCACAGACTTTTTTATGGTGCCAAATTCACTTTTTACCACTTTTGATGCATTTACTTTGCTGTATTGTATTTCACAATTTAAAAAAAAAAGTATTTATTTCTTGTAGAATAAATGAAATATTTACTTTTGTATCAGCCCATATACGTCCCACTACAGGGCACGGGCCTCCTCTACAATCGAGAGTACGATTGAGAGTGTTCGAAATAGAAAGACCATACAGACATTCCTTCTTTGCACTGCTAGTATGTTGTAGCGTCCGTATTGTTTGTATCCATACTCCACTGTTGGTTCAAAAGCAAACAGAGGTCTGTGTGCACAAAGATTTGGTACGTCTCAGCCGTGTGAGAAACGCAAGGGCCAAATATGACCAGCGGAGGCGGTCGCCGGCCGTGGCGGCCACGTAGCGTGATCAATGGCTGCGATTTATTTGTGTGGTGTTACAACAGCGCGCGGGGAATTTTCATCGCTATACACAATTGTAATTAATATTTCATATACCTATACATTGAAAACATACCAGACTGCCGGACGCCGCACTTAATGCCAGAAGAATTATATACCAGTCTACCTTTGGGTGTTATATATTTTAAAGATAAAATAGAAAAAGAAGAATTAATATACATCTTAAAAGAGACATACACATATACGAGTACATATAAGTAACCAACAATTGTAATGAATCGCAACTTCCTTAAGCAGTAAATCGCGAACCTTCTTTTTGAAAGTAAAGCGGTTAGTTAGGATAAAAAAAAATCTGAGTAAGTTAAAAACGTAATTTCACTGTGTAAATAAGTAAGTTCAAAATTCAATGTTGCTAGCACAATACATCTTTGTGTAAAATTTAGTCGCTCAGCGCTCTGACAATACGCGAGGCAACTAAAACGAAGCGAACCAAATGCATACAATACAATTAAATGAATTGAATGCGACTTCGTTTGTTGAAATTCCATACGTTGCCGTTGTTATATTTTATTCATACGTATTCGCGTGTAGAACGAACTGCTCCATACTATTGTGTTTGCTCCAACTTGCATGTATCTCGCATAGAGCATCCATGATTGATTATCATCGAACGAGAACATCTTTCACGGGTGACTTGGGAGTCATCATGGATAATCAGTTATCGTATGGTCATCACATTGACCAAATTATAAAAAAAGCAACTCGCGCTCTTGGGTTTGTTTTTCGTTGTGCAAAATCATTCAAACAGATGAAGACTTTAAAAATTCTGTATTGTGCCTATGTTAGGAGTAATCTCGAGTACGCTAGCCAAGTTTGGAATCCTTGCTACAACATTCACTCGAGTAGAATTGAAAGGATTCAAAAGAGATTTACGAGGTATTTAGGATTCAAGTTCAAAATTCCCAAGGTTGAGTATGAGGAGCGGTGCGCACGGTTCCATTTATTACCATTGTCAGTTCGCAGACACATTGCTGATGTCTCTTTCTTAATGAAAATCGCCCAGTCGTTAGTCGACTGTCCACAACTTCTGGCCAAAATAAATCTGTATTGTCCGTTCACAAATTCACGACGAAAGAATATTCTGTCCATTCCGCTTGCACGAACAAATTACAGAGCCAATAGCTTCATGCTGCGATCTGCTAAGGCGTTTAACGAAGTATCTCAAGATGTAGGCATGGATCTATTCTGTAGCAAAATTGCATTTTCGAGAAATGTTTTAACCAAACGTTTTATTGATGCTCATGGCGATTAACCGCCTAGTTTACAATTTGAGTGTTTTTATTTTTTTATTAATGATTTATATCTGTTTGGCGTAAAATTTCGATAGCATCATTATTTACTTTTGTTTAAATGTTTTTTTTTTTTTATTATTATTATTATTTTAGTTAATATTTATTACGCTTAGTATGAGTAATTTAATTTTGTAATTCCTGATAACTAACTTTAAAGATACGAGTAGTAAGACAATTAGATTTTGTAACTTTTGTAACCTATCTGCGGTAGCTCGTAATTGGCTATCTTTTGTATACAATTTGTTTAATATATGTTTGTTTGCTATTGATAGCTGTGAGCCACCCAAATAAAATAAAATAAAATTAAAAAAAAAATAAAAATTATCAAACAGAGAATGTTGATGTTTACTTTCTATGAAATATGCGATATCTTGAGCTTATTGCAGGCTTGTTTGGTGGTATGTATCTGGCTGGATATCACTATACAGCCATATAAGCAAAGGTGTAATACCCCCATATTTATCAATACAACCGTGAGGCTTTGTAGGTTAAGTCTACGCGTTTCGAGCAGTTATAGTGCTAATGTCCTTGCCGTATAAATTCTCTACAAATAATAACCATCAATGCACCTAGTTTCGGATCTTTTGTAATAGCTTCATCATGCCGTTTAAAAATAAATAATTTTGCATCAAATTTTTTACACCAATTGATTTGGCCATCGTTCATTGTATTTTCACATACACTAGTGATATCCTTTCTATATCACTGCCCACAAGGAGTAGGGTCAACATCTGTTGCCTTATCTATTCTGCGTATAAATAACGAGTCGTGTAACTAACACAATAGCTTCAACTTGGCACAACATGCCACAGAACTTATTCTCGGCGGTTCCAACTTATCCGGCGAATCCTAATTAACGGCAGATGACACAAGCGGCTGCAACTTGGCGCAAGTGGCTCTGCTACTGAGACGCCGCTGCTTGCGATAGTTTAAGGACATAAGGCGAACTAATCACATTAGTTATGCGCTTGAATACTAGGACTACTCTTCATAGATACTAGTAATATGATTACACGTGTAAAAATATTATTGGTGGTAAGAGGTTCGCAATCGCTCGGATAGCAACAGCCTATACAATGATAAACAACTTTTCGAGACGTGTACAATAACTCCGAAAAAATAACCCCCCAATCACTCATTTTTCTCCGGAAGTTTCTATGTTAATATAAACTCATTTGCAAAAAAAAAACGGGCGCCTAAGCAATGAACCATTTCAAATGTTACTATTGGTTTGTTTGTTAATTATAGGTAGTTTTACTTTCACAATTTTGTAAATTAATAAGCAAATAATCGTTTTCGTCAGTATTATCATAAAATTTAGATAAAATTTAGGGTTTTAATTCTGGGACGTTTCTGAAACGACGCGTGATATCAGTGCAACCGGCTCCGCAGACCATCAGAGAGCTGAAAAATGTGATTACCGCGGAGTGGGAACGTATTCCGCAAGCAAGTATCCGGGATATCCTCGCTAGCATACCCAGATGAATTCAAGCTGTGACTTCAGCTAGAGGGGGTCACACTCGATACTAAACATTTATCTGCTTTTACTTTATTAAAGAAAAAATAAACAAAAATCTTTGTTAACTTTTACTTCACGAGCATATGCACTACTAGCGAGCATACACTACTAGTGAACTTTAGCATTAAAAACCCATAAATTTTATCAAAATTTTATGATAATACTGACGAAAACGATTATTTGCTTATTAATTTACAAAATTGTGAAAGTAAAAACTACCTATAATTATCAAACAAACCAATGGTAACATTTGAAATGGTTCATTGCTTAGGTGCCCGTTTTTTTGCAAATGAGTTTATATATTATCCTTACAGGAAATACAAAGTGTCAAAGTTTAATAACCAAACAAAGGGAAGAACTTAAACTGTCGTTCCCAAATACCTGGAGTATTATGGAGCGAATTCCAGGAGGCGCCCGTGGGAGCAATTGTAACGTCACGGGCTCGTATACATCGCCGTATCACGGGACGCTGGGATAACTCATTTAGTAATTATGGACCTGGGCCCCGGGGCACACCTTAAGATTGGCGCAGTAAATAGAGTAACAGTATAGCAAGAAGCGATTTTTCTGAGTTACCTTTATTTCATGTCTGATGGCTTATAATATCCATCCTTGGTTTTGTAGTGGAGTGAAAAACAATATATCGACGAACGATAGTTATCTAGTGCTGGTGGGAAGAATTACGTCGGCTTTCTCTGAACTGAATATAATTAATCTGAATCCACAACGCTTCGCACTTTCTGTGATTTCGAACTACAGGTTTTACACCAACACCGGAAATAGGTACAATTATATATACTCAATATGCCCGGCAGTGCTTAATTGATTTAAAACATAATTTTTTATCATAGAGTATTATATGTTAGGTTGGACTTAACAATTTTTGTGAAGACCTGATGAATATCTTCGGACCTGAAGGCAGACCTCCTCAAAATTGAACAGTATAGCAATAATTCTTTTTTTACATAAGTTCAGTATAAGTGTATATTGCGTGTAAAACTTGCGAATTTTTCGCTACGATGTTTTACACAAATTAAATTTAAGTGCAATTCATCGTATTCGTTACTTGGCTATCCGCCTTCAAAATATTACCTATTTAAGATTGGTTGGCTAGTCAAGTCAATAAGAAAATTAATCAATGTGTACGAGCACAATGAAATTATTTATTACTTTGTAGTGCATTTTAAAGTCGGTCTTTTAATTTTTCGTCCCTGATATCTATCTACGTAATATGATGAATGATGAATCATGTATATTGTAGAGAGACTCTATAAATTAGCACCACAATACTATGTAGCTCGTTCTGAGTTGTCATACTGTAACTTTTTTACTGTGGACTTGTTCACCGAGACAGAAATGTGAAGATAAGGCCAGCGGTAATCGTGCACAATGATTGGGCCGCGCGGGGGCCTCGTCGGTGCCGCGTCTAATTAAACACGCGTGCGCGCAAGTTGTGACAAATGCTTGGGCGCCGTCCAATTATCACAGAATGTCTTCATATTTCGCTTGTTGGCTTAAGTATTGCACCATTTTGTACTATGTAAATTATACTCTTTGCATGCGCTTATTATGTCATTTGCATATCTGTTATCGCTATTTTCAGGAGCCTTCAATTTATAAGTATTTTTAGAGAAATAATTCAGTTGTGATTTATTTTCTTATTTTGTAAATGTGACATCCAAAGGATTACTTGCTTTCTTCTAACGTATGAATTACTGTTTCCAAAATGTAACCTATCTCGTCATATGACAAAGAAGTAAAAAGGGAAAACTAAAAGCTTTGAAAAATGCATGCAATGCATGAAACGTTTGATGAAAAATAAAATTGTCATACATCATCATCATCAAGCCATTGCAGTCCACCGCTGGATTATAGGCCTCTTTTGAAGTACGTCACAGAGCTTGGTATGTTGCTTTACGCATCAAGTCGCATTGAAGTTTCATTTAAACTATCCAAATATTCATGTAAACAGTAAACCGATTTCTAACTCAAAACATTTCAATTTAGATTGATTAAAAACCGTTTTCACTTTGAAACCAACCATTGCATAACGAGCAAACACATTTTACACTCCGATTGAACGCTCTATTCATCTGCACCGATATTTTGACCAACCGAAAATATGAATAAATTGAAACTTCCCGTTTTTACTAAATTAAATTGTGTTTTCAAAGGCTTTTATATGCAAAGCGTAGTAAACTATTAATTTCAGTAAAACCTCATTCGTGTTATAAATTGTGAATTGCGAATGTTGACGAAAATGAAACGAGTGTAACGGTAAAAGGCGCCAGTTTCCTATTAATATTTCCTCAACTCTATGACGAAGTCCGGTGCGTTGTGAACACAAATTTGTACTCGTATAACATTGCTGGGAGTAGGTAAACACAGCATTAACGATGCGCAAACTTTTAGATTCTCACACTAAATAGAACAAAGTTTAAGAAAACAATTACATTTAGGATAAAACGAAATGCCGGGTTTTATCTTCGTAAGAAGCGAAAATTTATTTTACTTTCTAGTCGCTCCACAGTATTGATTGTCTAATTGCTAACCACGAAATCTCATTTTCGAAACCGGTATACTAATAATTACTAGTAGTAATGTATAAATCAACACAATAAGGCAGGTATAATTCGTACAAATAATTTCATTCTATTCTACATAATATTATGTAATTGGTGGGATGTAAAACAGCGAACTGAAATGGGATTAGGCACATCCTGTGGTTAGAATTGGTCCGGATTGGTGGGCTAGAACAGTGGTCCAATGGGCACCTGATGGCCGACGATGTCGCGGAAGTCCAAACACCGCTGTCGTGATGACCTGGATGCTTTCGAGCCCATGTGGCCTGAAATTGCTTGGAAACGCGACTTATGGAAAAAAGATGAAGGCCCTTGCCCAGCACTGGAATGATAAAGGTTAAAAAAATCTACATAACTATATTTATACATTGCAGTCCATACACGAACAAGTGTATCAACGTAATCCGACAATACGAGCGAGTTAGTGACTATTTGCAAAGAAACGAGTGATCTCGTGAACAAATATCGCTGGGTCGATGTCCGCGCGGCGCTGCTAGCAAATGTATGAGATTACTAAATTCGTACGATTTGCACTCGTAAACATATAAACAGCGGGATTAACCTACATAGGAATATGTATTGGAGAGCTGCTGAGAATTGGTTTGCTTCTGTATTGTTTGGTTGTGGACCTAGCAGACAACAGGAAAGTAAATCATAATAATTAGTTTCACCTAAATTTTAAGATAGAAATATCTCGTCACAATCGTATTGTAAATACATGATTTTACCAATATCATTCAATATATCATATGGTATGGTCATGTCCTAAGTAAGTCGCAGGAGTAGGTCGGCAATGTATGCCTGAGCCTCAACTTTCCAGAACTTTGTCCGAAAAAGTGCTGACTAGATGTCGTCAAATAAGATATGAGAGCCAATGACCGGAATGAGTATTAAGGATGCCGAAGATCAGTTGAAATGGAGTAAATTCAGCCAGAAGGTGAACCTTAGCACCCGGACGGGAAAATAGTAAAATTGTTTTTTTTTTATTTTTATTATCTTAGTTGACATTGTTCACAAACGCAGTCTGAGGCTTATCTGCTCACATCTAGATTTTTTGCTCTGCCTATAATACTATCACTAACAAAATAATGACAAGTGAACGTATTAAGGCTCCGGCTGTTTTTGAAGGCTACAAATCAAGATAATTCAAAAAAAAAAATAGACAAATGAAATGGCAGAAGTGTTCAGAAGCTATTATATACTAACATATTCAAAAACTGCAATTATTAACACTTTGAATTGATACTCTTCTTTTTATTAAGTAGATTAACAAACACATAATTCAATTCCATAAACAATAATAAAAAGGAACATGCAATTAATTAATGCAATACAATAATTGTATTAGGCGGCCAACTCGAGTCCCCTGTGACGCAGCCGTGTCTCTCGGATGGATGAGATTAATCCAGGCGGCTTGTTCGTCACGCGTCGGAGTAAATCATTGTGTCGATAAAGTGGCACATCACTCTTGTGTTGTCTTTATTACTGAATGTAGGACGCGAGTTTGTACGTAGTTTTAGTAGGTGATTGGGACAATGCTGGATTCGACTGTGGAGGTATTACCATCTAAATCATAGTAGAGTTATGGAGTTATGCGGAAGAGGTAAGAAGATAATCTCTAAAGGTTTACCAGGTAGGACATGCAGCTGAAGGCTTCTGCAATGGAGGTACATATTATGTCCGTGACATAAACAATTAATAGGATCCTGCATCCAACGCATGCAATTGTGAAAACTGAACATAGACCCCCATGGAAGTGTGTCTTTTGAGTTTAGTAAGTCTCATCGATTTTAAGAGGGCCAGTTCCAGTGTATTATTGACAGCTCTCTTAATCGTAGGGGAGGTCCGTGTCCTATAGTAGGTGAAATAACCTGGTTGAAAACGTCGGGATCATAAAAAATCGAGTAGTTTTTGATAAAATGCGAGTCGCAGTGCCGGATCTTGACTATTTATGTGACCACTGGGTATTTTTATTATTTATTTCAGCCTCGTCTCGCGCTGGTCCATTAAAATGAATGTGCGTCGCACCTTCCCAACCTTCGCTATTCTTAATGTACCTACTCTTTTTTTGCTTTGTTTTTTATGTTGGCAGCTTTTGCACACTTCGTTGATAACAAACGACAGCCTCCGTGGCGCAGTTGGTTAGACACCGCCTGTGAAACGAGAGGCCGCGGGTTCGATCCCCACACCGAGAGAAATGTTTGTGCGGCCCACAAATATTTCTTCCGGATCTGGGTGTTTTGTGAGACCGAAAAGTCTCTCGTAGTTTCTGATACCCACCATACAAGACTCGATCTTAGTGTGGGGTCAGGACTATATATGTGACTGTTGGGTGTTATTTATTTATAAAAATGTATCTCTACACTATAGATAGTCTTCTATACAGATACACTACACTAGAATTACAATATATTTATATTAAATTGTATTTTTTTTTAAAATACTGACAGAATGTAAATCATTTATTTTATACACCCACTTTTCTTCTTTATAACTGATTCTACAGTTAATATGGTTGCCTGGAAGACATCGCTCATTGTGATAACGACTACCAATTGTTCACTTACTTATAAAATTTCTCTGTTATTTGTTATATTTATTTGAACTTTATTTGATTTAATTAATCTTTATTGGCCACAAACAAAAAGAAAATAACAATATAAAGAAATAACATCTTTTAAATAAAAGTACAAAATTTGGTCTAATCCCTGACAACCGATCTCTACGAGACAACCTTTGGATGGATATAAAAGAAGGAGACAGAAAGTGCAGTGCAAAAACAAATATAAGAAAAGCTCCAATAGCCTGTATTTAAATGGACGATCATAAATGATATTAATTTACCACATGGTGTTCAATAAGGTATTACGTATCTGTATCTGTAAATTCAAAAGAAATCATAGCTGCGGTAGCCACCATAAACGTTTTTTTTTAGTGTTTAAGATGGTCTCCATCCGGAATGCCCATATTTCTTTTACTTTATCATCTCAACCTCATAAAACTCCGCCGAACAGATAGGTTCTTATCGTAGATAATGTATTACTTAAACGTTGATCTAAATCGTTCGAGAATCCAGAAAATCCAGACTCGTTTTGAATACAGAGATTCTCTAAGGTGGTTTTTTTCGCATTTATCATCGAGCCTGGAGCTTTAAACGATTGTATCACGTTCAAGTGTTATTTTTCTATGTCACACGTAGATAGTAGATACAACTAGGTGTTTTATATGGAATACACGTCACTGGGAATATATACGCATAGTTTATTTAGTATGAACTAGTCAAGTAGCTAAAAATATATTTTTATCGTGATAGGACATATTCATTGTTTGAGTGTTAAAATAATAAAAAAATGGTTGCCTGTAAAGTCGGTTTTACGGGCGAAGATTTTACGTGACAACGTCTTTTTCTCGGTAGAATATTTATTGATATGAATATAATTAAATTGCACAATAGGAACAAGGAATTGAATGAAAATAAGAATTGCACAAATTTTAACTATAGAAATATATTTTGTTTACTAAAACATTGTACATGTAATGACGAATCTAAGCACTCAATATTTTCACTACAGACACAGCTGACGATACTTTAACCACACGTGTGAACTTGTATTGTGACGCTTTCTTGTTTTTCCAACGCCAAGAACGTTCGAGAAAGACAAAGACAGAGACACAAGCATGCGCCGATTCAATGCGCCTAATTCTCTAGTGCTGCGCGCGCGGCAGACCGATCATAGTTGAGTGGGAGAGAGACGCAAGGCATTCGGCGGGCCTCTCTCTCGTTCGGTGACTCATCGTAACGTTACCGGGCGTTACACTTTTTCATAAGTGACTCCCAGCCGCAACCTAATTTAAGACGTTGTCACGTCAAAAGACGTGTGTCACTCTGAGACTGCCGCGGTAAAGCTATTGCATAGCATTTTTTATCAACTTATGTAATAATAATTATTTATTTATTTTTTTATTTATGTAGTAAAGTGTTTTTTCCTTGTTTTTCTTTGATATTAATTATTGTACAGATATTCACTGTTGTACGTGCGATCTTCGTAGAGTCGTACCATGATGTAAATACAAAGAGGAGGTGCCCTAACGCCGAAACTTTAAGCAGGCATGAGTCACCAGATTGCCGGGGAAAGAGGGGGATTACGCACGCGCAATAACACCGATACAACCAATGCCACCTAGAGGCGAGATGCTGAACTAAAGAGACAAGCGTGGTATTTCAAAAAGTCGTTAAAAGTTCTGCTATTCATCGATAGATGGCAAAACTAAATATCGAAAGAGGTTAGATTACAATTATTAATCACGCAATAACTTTGCAATTCGCATTTAAAAGTACTGTCACATATTTGAATCAAAATAAAAATATTAAATTTAAATTTCGATCGGACTTAGGTTATTTTCGTTACGGAATTTCTGGATTCAGTTTCCACGCTCAAGGCGCGCGATAGAAGCTATGCAATAGCTTAAAAAATATTTAAAACTATATCATTGTGTGACATGATAATTTTGAATATTACATAAGAAAGACCTACCGCCACTAATATCATAAATATTTAAAAACGTATAACCATTTCAGAAACTCATAGTAACAAAATAAACAAATGTTGGACTAAATTCTAACACACACATAACTCTCCTTCGCATGTATTCCGAACAAGTAGATACTAAAAGCTGAGCTGGCCTAAATAAACTCAGTGCTAAATTGGTTACTATGATATTTCCATTTGCGGGGATAAGTGAAATTAATGTAAACAAAACACGGTCTAGGCTTGCCGGCGGTCGGTCCGTGCCCACTACACACAGACACGGCGCGAGGAAACGGCAACATAACATTTGGGGCCCCACGCATGCAAGTTTTAAATAGCTTGCTTTAACTTGTGAAAAATATATGACAAATATCATGACGACCTTAGACCACGAATATATATTTTATTAATTTTCAACAAGAATAAACCATATTACATTATTAAAATTAAAATAAAATTAAAACTAACACTAGTGGTTTGTCTATAATGATTTTTTACAAATTTTATATGAATGTACATAATGCCAGAGGCATTTTCTAACTAAAACAAGCGTGATGCAGTCATAAAAAGGTAATGCGTAAAGAACAACATATCTGGCTATCAATTCAGGGACTGTATACGTCTTGTGAAAGAGGTTTATCAAAAAATCTATTTTGCCCACACCAGACGCTCTTGTGCCGTCTCTGCCCGACATACAAATGACTTCCAAGGGAAACTAATCCTTCTCGGTCCTTTCACGGCCACTGACGGATAGAACACATTCAGTATACACCCGGATTTATATCTCAATATAACAAGTAGTGTAGTCGTGAGAGCGAGGATTACGGAGAAATAATTAAGTAGTTTTTCGTCTGTCTATAACTAATGTTGTATTATTTTTGTATACTTTATATTACTTTTGTTTTACCAAATAAAATACACAATTTATGTATTAATATTCTTTAGAAATGGAATGAAATAAACAAAGGTATTGTAATTATGTTCGTTTCGAATGTCTTTCGACTGGGCTCATGTGGCACGGCTTAAATTTCAGTCGAGACGCCAGAATTTTAATTTACCAGCAAGTAATATGTGAAACCGTGTCGTGAAATACGAAAACAACTCCACATGTAGGTAACTTAATCTTGAATCAACAACAGATAACGTGATATTGGAATATCCGCATATTATATAATCACAATTTTCTATATTTTAAAACATATTACATAGGATATAGGATTTTGAAATTGATGATTCGTAGTTTACGACACGTATAAAAGTTAGAGCGAGTAAGAGTAGGAGTGAGAGCACGATACTTGCATAAAGGATAGTGATAGAGTCAGCAACTCTTCCATATTTAAATAAACGGATATTGCTGAACCCACACGTGTTTTTATTGGTTTATTGGCTGCTATATATGCTGTGAATGACAAAATTCGTGGCGCAGTCGGTTAGTCGCCACCTGTGAAACGAGAGGCAGCGGGTTCGATCCCCGTACCTAGACTAGAGATATGTTTGTGCGGCCCACAAATTTTTATTTCGGGTCTGGGTGTTTGCGTGACTGAAAAAGTATCTCATAGTTCTTGATACTCACGACACAATACTCAATCTTACTGTGGCGTCATCACTATTTATGTCACTGTTGGGTGTTATTTATTATTTACAGGATATAATATTATGTTGGCCCTGCATCCGAACCCACTACCTCAGCTTTGTAATGATACTATAGTACAACTCGCCGCCGAAGCAGTAGTAGCATTAATTAATAAAAATATTTAGAAAGAAGAAAGAAAGAAAGAAAGAAAAACGCTTTATTATCGCGCAAATTAGCCGCATACAACACAGTACAATAATTATAAAAATTTAACAGTACAAAAAATTAAACCATTATTTGACCCCATTTGTAATACACTAAGATAATATCAAGTTGTAATACAAATATTAATATAGACTCGTGTTCCAACAGCTGTGTTTAATTTATAGAACAAGAATTAACAGTAATCCACTCGTCTGATTCAGCGAGGCACAAATGTATTGACTTTGGCTTCGAGCCAATCCAGTGGTCGAATAAACTAACTATACATTTTGTATAGCAGATTACCGACCGCAGCCATTTAACAACACTGACCTACCGTGCTTGGATTTAGGATGAAGAATATCACATCAAAAACATCCTGTAAAAAAATTCCAAGTCTCGCAGCTCAGGTTTTCTACCGCAAAAAGTTGTCAGATGCATGTAATACCAAGTCGATTAATTTATTTAGTCCTTAAGGGACCTTCTATATAAAGTTATTACGTTAGTTATTACCAGGATGTTTTTGATGGGATCTCACGTCTTTTTGTAGAGTCCTACTTTTTTCCTTTTCGGTACTTCTTACTTCTGGAATATCACTAACGATTTTTCTTAAAGCCTCTGTCTTATGGATTTTTCTTATTTTTGTAGGCATCAATTTATCACAAATATAGCGGATTTGATTATTAATGTTCTTTCTTTCATTGTAATTGATATTTTCGAGCTATTTAGTCTATTTATTTGCAAGGGCATGTGACATGCTGAATACACCATTTCCTTCTCTATATCCCCTCCTGTTATGCCTCATATATATAGATATCTATCTACAACTATTATTCCATTATATACGGATACAATGATTCATTAACTGCAAATGTAACTTTGTAATCCTATACATTTATATGGGATTACAAAGTTATCCGCACCGCCGCTCATGCCCGTCAAGGTTAAAATAGTAATACAAATTGCCCTTAGTGCGACCGAAATGGCCATATTTAACGGATTTCTAATGCATCCAAACGCGCCACGTCATGTCAACTACTAGTTGACAGTTGGTCTATCTAGAAAACTAGACACAAATTATGAAATGTTTGAATTTTCCCTTACTTTAGACACTAAACACTAATTATATTCTAAATTTGAAGGTTCGTTGTCTGCTAGAAGTGCCTTAGATATTTGATGATCGGTCAGTCAGTGAGTGACAAAATTAAGAAAGTTTGACTAGTTACAATTCTTAAACTACTGGTTCAAATTGAATGAAATTTTAAATATACCGTGTTTACACAATGCCTGCTTAGTAACTGAAAATTCAGGCTTCATGCTTTAGCCACAACGAAGTTATAGGGGGTTGAAAATGGTCTGAATTGCTTCGAGAAAAGGATGTTACGGCCTATAGCTCGACTTGGAGGGGGCTCGGCCGCGCCCCCAGATATGACACTTTGTATACGTGAAGGGTAGAAAATAAATTAAAACGCCAGTTTCTAGCATATCACATCTGAAACTAACAAATTGCTATTTTACTCACCTATTGACTATAAGTCTCGATCTTAGTGTGGGGTCAGGAGTCAGGACTATTTATATGACCGTTTAGTGTTTTTTTTTTTTTTTTATTTCTATGAATGGCCAAACGAGCACGCCGTTTGCCTGATGGTAAGTAATATGACCGGACATGGACAGTAGCAAAACTAAACAACAACCTGAAATACAAAGCAATGCTTGGCATTCCACTGCGTTCACCATCTTAAGACATAAGATGTTATTATAAGTATCAATATGGCTATTAATTCCTCGTACATATTATCATAAACTTACATGATTGTCATAAGCTAGCATTAATGTCTAGGATGCTTCCAAGTTCCACAACGATACAATCTAAACTGCCACAAACATTTAAGCTCGCATTACATCAGACAGTGGGCACTTATGTGGTTCCGAGTTCCGACGGCCATTAACTCGGGAGTGTTTAACTTACTAACAATAAAACTTAAGACGGAACCAACTTGAGAAACTATCGCTAAGGCGAGCAACTATGTGCAGAGATTTAACACAAAGATGATATGAGTTCCGTAAAAGTTTCAAATATTACGAGTATTACAATTTTGTCTCATCTTGGTTTAGTGGCAGCGTGTCTGTGTTTGAACCGTGAAGTCGATTCCCAATTCGAAATATCCATTTTCCGGGTGCAAATAAACTTTAATGTAAATATAGTATCACCTTTGTTCGCCAGGAATAATGTAAGATTCTAATAGTGAAATATTGTTCTAAATCGGTTCAGAAGTTTCAGAGCAAACAAACCATCTAAATCCAATATTTACTAGTAATAAAATTAGTTCAAATTTAAATTTTCGTTGCGAATTATTTGCCCAGTATGACACGTTGTGGCTGGTATGGCGTGAAGATCACCCAAGTCGCAATTAAGGATAGCACTAAGCTCGAAGTGCGTGGTGGCCTGTTGGTAAACGGACTAGACGCGGCTGCCAACATGTTCACGGTGGTCGCGGGTTCGAATCCCAGGGCACACCTCTGACTTTTCGGAGTCATGTGTGTATTGATAGTCAATCACCACGCACTAAAACGGTGAAGGAAAACATCGTGAGGAAACCTGCATACCATAGCGATTCATAAGAATTTCTATGGTATGTAAGTCCGCCAACCCGCACTAGGCCAGCGTGGTGGACTATATGGCCTAACCACTCTCAATCGTATTCTCGATTGTAGAGTAGGCCCGTGCCCTGCAGTGGGACGTATATTATGGGCTGATACAGATACTAAGCTTGACGGACTTTACTTTTTACCAACATGACGCCGAAGTATAATTGAACAAGGCTCCACCCAGTTGCAAATTGTTTCACTTCTTCGCTCTACTCCATCCCACTTTGTTTTCAATTAGAAATTTCTTCTCACGTAGGAATAATAAAGTCAGTCCCTCGCATCATAAAGTTTTCACAATGACGCTATTACTTCCGACCGCCGCCACAATTATTCACATCTATATATTATATTCGCGTGACCGAGTTGTGGTTAACCGACGTGCAACAAGTGTAGTAATTCGAATTCATAAGCTCACACTACTGCCCTTTAAACTTAAAAGCGTATACATAATGACAGCCTACGAGAGAGTTCGAAATATTTCTTTAGGGTTTGGTGTTTGTGAGACCGAAGTCTCTCGTAGTTCCTGATACCCACAACACAAGACTCCATCTTAGTATAGGGTCTTATTTACTTATAGTGCTACTACCAATACGACAAGGTAATTTCAGATAAAGTTGTGGTAAATAGCATCATATTGATGGATTATTATCAAATCTACCGGCATGTTATTACGAGTAAATTACTTGATGATCCGAACTGGGAACGTAAACAAAACCTTCATGGTTAATAGACTTAATTCAGAGTCAGTGAACCGACACGGCGATTATGTCGTCATCAATTATTTAGCAATTTAAAGGCGGTCCTTCATCGGGAGCACTCGTCCGTAATGGAATAGTTCAGGTTTGTCTTTAGCGAGTGAAGACAAACAGGCGCTATAGTGCGTAACCTGTAATGATACAATGTCAGGACTATGTATGTGATTGTTAGGTGTTATTATCTTATTTTGTAGTAAAGTCGGCTTTTTATGAGGCAATGGTCCAGGCAGCCCATTGATAGAATAATCCAAGACGTGGCTACCATCATACTATAACATTGCTCTAGTTTTTAAAGAAAATGCTCTAAATATGTGCCTGACTCAATTTGTTCACAGTATTGAACGAGAATGTATAATATATGAGTCGCAGGCGGTTTCTCAGCTGTGTTTTAAAATGCTGCACTCTGCTTGGAGTCCGGCCTACTCCTTTAGTATTTTTATGTGAAGATCCCGCTTTTATGCTGATATATCCTGCTTATATGCTATTGACTTTGACCTTAGTGCAAAGGCTGGTGAAATCTATTGACATGGTGTATTTTTCAGCTGCGCTACAATTGTGACTGACGTAATATTTTTCGACTAAAATTTTAAACACCACGGACCGACACTCCACATAGCATGACACTAATCATAGTAAAATAGGAAAGAATTCATAGTACTTAATTCATATATATGTATATATATATTTCACTATATTTAATATAAATGATCTCTATCCTAGGGGTGCAACAAGACAATTCAGTTATTACCCAGGCGGCAAGCTAAATGGGAAACGTGACACATTTGACTCTATAAATTCGGCGCGTTTTGATCAGTTGTGTATTATGGTTACGAATACCCTACAACGAACAAAGGTAAAACATATTGTTTATATTCGCGTGAACCGTAGCGAACCACAACTGTGCGTGTGAGACGCGCAGTTACAACCGCTGCGCTCTCAGTATAAAATGTTTACAACGCCACGCGGGTACGAGATGTACTTCCGGGTAATCTCGCCAAAACATACTAATACATTACACTAAATGGTCCTTTGTGGATTATTTATAGCAGATCAGATTAATCCCGAGATTATTTTGCAAAACCTCGAGATTTATTGAGGAAATCAGTTCAGTGCAAGATCCATTGTTATCCACTGGGTAGAGAAATGCTTATTGTTTTACATCCCTCGGCCTGCCTTGCCAATACATTAACCCTCTCAGAGACTTTTCTAGTAGTGAACTCACTTCAGCTTAAACCAATAACAGATTGCAAATAAATCAATAAAAGCATTGACATTCAGTAAATTTATTAGCAACACGTCACTCGAATACCTAACAAAACATAATAACATAATTCAGAAACATTTGCTAGCACATGTAGGAAAATAATAGTCAAAGGAAAGACTATTTTTATGTCAAAAAACGCGTACAAAGTATTGATTACTCTTGTCCTTGCTCTCCTATTTTCTTGTATTATAAATTCTGATTAATTTACTATTTTATCTTTGCCTCACAAATGCGAAAATATTAAACTGTAATAACTACAGACCATATTAGCCTATTAGAATATAAATCTGCCGTGCAGCATTATGTATAAATTGTACGATACATTATGTTTTCATGCGATGGCCAAGTCGATCTATTTATTTATAATGTAAGGAATTTTTAATATTGATATGATAATAACTTACGTAATAACTTTATACAGAAGGTCCTTTAACCAAGGACTTAATAAATTAATCGACTTGGTATTACATGCATCTCACAACTTTTTGGGGTAGAAAACCTGAGCTGCGAGACTTGGAATTTTTTTACGGAATGTTTTTGATGGGATTAGACCTTTATTGAGGATATATACGTGTTTAATGTAGAAAACAACAAGTTACAAGGGATAAATAAGCATAGCGAAAAGGTATTTTCACTAATTAGTAAATTATGAATAATTTAAGACAGATTATTTTAGCAAATGAAATAATGAGCCTTGTAATAAAAGTACACATAATTAAGATTGCCTCGGTGGCATAGTTGTACTACGGTACGGTTTCAAAGCTGAGGTCTTTGTTTCGAATCCCGGGTCGATCAAAGTGAGATTGAATTTTTCTATTCATTATCAGCCTGGAGTCAGAAATTTGTACCGGATATGGTGATAAGCTCGCCCTGTATTACATCGAGGGATCGAAAATACAAGGCGAAATGTGGGTGTCCTGGCACCTCTGCCTACCCCTTCTGGGAAAAACGGCTGAGTTTATGTATGTATGTGATGAAAATTAAAAGCAAATCACATATTGCCAAACTGGATAAAGTGAAGTACGCGCCAGGAAGACTGGCGTCTGCTGTGTACGCATCTCCTTCCATCTTCGTAGCGGAATCCGCTTTACATCACACTAATTTCCGGAGTAAATCAAAATATAGATAATATTTTGAGTGTCCAAATATTCTCTCGTTTCAAATCTGATGTGTAATCTGCACACATACATTCGATTTCAATTCTATAAAATTTTCTATAAAAAAAACTAGATATTTTATGTCTTCATTGCCTCAGTTTTGAAGTTATATTGTTTAAATTAATTATCTGAGTAAAACACAACGTGCGTATAATATTTATAGCTGTCAGTATGAGAACAGTAGCGTACCTTTCTGGCGGTCCCGGCGGCGATCTTCCTCCATGAATATTTCCTCGGCAGTGCGGGGCTTACTCTCAGCTTCTTCCCCTGGGACTTTTTCTTTCTGCAAAGGACAAAAATCATAATATTATAAGATTCAGAAAGTAGTCTAGGATAATACTGACCGAGACTGTTACGTTGGTATATTGGTATGTTTGTGTATTTCATGCTTTCATGCCCACATGCTTTCATTCTTTCATGTAGATAAATTTACTGAAAAAACAAATTTCACCAATGTTCTTTGTAAGCATCGAATTTGCTGTTTTCAACAATAAGCCATTATCAAACTAGCCCACTAAGTGTGGCCGGGCGCCTGCAGGCTGCAACATACGCCAACACAAGTTTGTCACCGTTTATTACCAACGAGCATATTTCATGAGGTGCAGAATGCACGGATGACGGTACGGCAAAAGCGCCACGGCATGTTATTACTCTTCATTACGAGTAGTTACTGACGTAACGGCCGATGCCAATAATCAATCGAAAAAATTAGATTGAAGTCAATCTGGATTGTTTTCTACTTTTCGATTTGTCATTTACCATGTTGCCATAGTTTTTTCACTACTGAGATTGATTATTGGCACTATAGTATCAGAAAAAAGATTGAGCTGTCAATCTCAAACGGCAAATTTTGGACTGGGGTTGTTTATTGACAGCGGCTGATAGAGATGTATTATTTATTAATCCGTAGTGGAATAGAAACAGTCAAAAGCGCCTGGCTTGATGTTAAGAAATATATGAAAACAAATGATTTCTCAACTGAGGACGTGAAAAGTAGAGAAAAGTGGACACAGTTTAGTAAGAAAACTGGCTGGCGTTTTAGATAATGTCTGGTCCAAATAAAAAATGTTAAAACACGGAAAATAAACATAATAAGACATTCCAGTTAGGAAAGGCTGGACTGGCCAATTTGAGGCAGTTAACTGTATAACAAGGCACTCATTTCAATGTAACGAGTAGTCATAATTGTCGCCTGCGATAACAATGTAAAACATCATGAAGAAACCATTATATATAGTCATAGTTTTCCATAACAATTTCAACTCTTCCAGAAAGAGTTTCCAACGGGCAGAAATGTAAGATGGACCATTCTGCACCCTACTAAAATTTTATTCACCTACCTAATGTAAGTTAAAGCCAGGTAAAAACAAGGACGCATACATATGAATGGGGCCCTTAACCACGTTCCCGCGGTTACCCGAGGCACCTCCTGTATTGTGTATTAACAGGCTGACGTCACGGGATTAGGAGATTTACAGCTCGCGGTCGATCGGCGGTCGCGTCGGGTCACCGTGCACCCAATCATACCGCAACTTTGAATTTGCTAATGAAGCTCACGCCGATTTACACTGGTGTTTTGGTAATACACATACAACAAACAGTCACATACATAATCCTGACCTGATAGTAAATAAAAACTATTTTTTTTTATTCATCCAGACATACACATAAACACTCAAACACACAAACATGCAAACATACAAATACACAAATATTTATGAAATTTGGAACACGTATTTAGACGCTGATATAGAGTAACATATCAAAAAATTAAAAAAAATGTGCATTTCTGACTAATTACATACATAGATGTTCATATCGGGTTGATAATTTCCTTTTTTCGAAGTTGGTTGAAAAAAGAAATTTTGCTCATCATCATCATTTCTAAGTGCATAAAATTACTTTAATATTTGTAGGGCATATTCGTTAGCTAAAATACACTAAAAAATATGCAGTGTTTCAAAAACTCAAATCCAGTTTTATACAATTTCAATCTAAAAATGGAAACTACTTGTGGTAACTGGTATATCAGTTTGAATTGACTGGGCGGCATAGTGGAGTCCAACGAGCCACTACAAATAAATTCACGTGGAATGGTTAAAAACCAATATTTATCGATGCGAACAGAGTTGCCACCTTTAAGAAAATAACAACCGGATAAAACGATATTTGAGGAAAGATTAGAGTTTGGTAGAGAAAATAAAACATCATAATCGACACAGATCGCAACAGCAATGAATAGAGATACACAAAATACCGTCAAGTATAAAAATGTAAACTCAATACAAAAAACTTGAAAAAAAAACTTGCTCAGGATATTGTTAATTTATGAACGCAACCCATTTAAAATAGTAACTGTATTTGCCGCTGGGGGCGCTGCTCTCTCTCTTTGCCCGCCCTTTTGGTAACGACACGTTTGTTAAACATTCCTTTTGCAATATACTTATTTGATTCAAAGTAGTGGTCTATTCATTGTGAAATTGCTCCACGAATAATTCCTTCAGATTGTTTAGACAAATACTGATCTATATTTTTTCTTAATGTCCACCAATGTGGTGAATGTGTTGGAAGTGCATATTTGTGCGATAAACGTTGAATATTGTACCTACTATAAGCGAACTCTATTCTCATGTAAGTGACTGTAGCCTTTTTGTGAATCAATTTCTTTAAACCTAAACCTGATAACCAAAGAGTGACCTTTGGCCAGTAATGTAACAATATATGTAGATTAAAAAACGGCCTCGTATTGCTTTTGGATTATGTAATTCTCAATCACCCGGAACAAATTGATCGATCGTTGCTTGACATCTGATCGGGACAAAATCAATAGATCGTCGCAACAGGGACAGTCTCGGGACAAATTGATCAGGTGGCAACTCCGGTTGAGAGGAGTGTAGTTGATTGGTTTTGTGATATCGCGGCAAATAGGAGCGGTGCTTGTGGCTGACCTCCGTACACCGCTCCGACATTATTCGTCTAACGGTGGTTTAAACGAAACTCTCCTTGCATATTAATAATATTCACACGTCAATATTGTGTACAATACGGACAGACAGATTTAAACTTTAATCTCTCATTTATTTGTATTCGATATGTAGAAACAAGAATGTAAAGAGACACATTACTTAGATGTTGTCACATGAAATATTTTGAACGCTTGAAATATTGTGCGATATTCTTAAACAAAAGTGCTATTATAGAAAATAAAATTTCACCTGGCTTAAGTCATTCAAAGTTTACAACTTACTAAATATGCTATGAGATTGAATCAAAAACGTCTGCATTCCTTTAAAAAAATATTTCTCTAAACATGTTATCTGCATGTCACAGCTCGCCTGACTATCAGTATTCAGTATGCATATTCAACTGTTCTGTGATCGTATATATGTATATCTTGCAAGTTGTACAAGTCACTGCTCAATGCATGGTGGCTTTCTATTAATATTCTCTGGCTGTAAATCCCGGAAGATAACAAATAGTACACGTCACGATCGTCGCACGCGGCACGTCGCTCGTCACTCGCACAAATTGAGGAAAATTGACGGGAAATGTACCGACGCGACTTGGCATAAGGCATGTCCTACACCCGTACGTAGCATTGCAATGCTATTTATTGCTTCTTATTGGGTTAATATTACGTAAGTGGTTTTATATTCAGTTTTTAAATTGACAAATCCGCTGAAAATAAAGCACTCGCCTGATATTATCAAGGACGGTGTGAGAATTAATAATCTTTTAAGCATGAAATCTAAAGACCAAGCGAAGACTAACAAACAAGTGAACCATGGTACTGGTCATGATAATGCTGCCGAGCAAAAAAGAAAAGTACAACTAAAACGGAATCTACCCTTTATTGACCACTACGGAGGTCTATTACAATAGCGAGGTCAATTGTGAGGGTTTTATTCTACTACACTCGTTTATTGCCTATAGATAAACTTCACTTGCATAAGAAATTCTGTATAATTATTTCTATGCCATACAGGTCTCCCGCTGATACTTTCCTTCGCCGATAAATCCGGATAAATAATATTTTCTACAATATTTTCAAGATGAAAACATCGCAACGCATTTGCCACAGTCTGAACCGATGTGCGTCATGCCAAAGGTACGTAGTTCACTTGCTCGCACAATATCCGAAGCGATTCGCGCTTCGGCAACGACTTTCACCGCGCCGTTTGAACAAATCAATTTTGCTTGTATATTTATTTAGTGCCCGGGTTTATATTTTGCGCGTCACTCCTCCCGCTGGTATTTCACAAGCCTTGAAAGATCGTGTTTATTTTATAGATGCGTTTTGTTACTGATTTCTTGCAGAGATACTCGTAAATATTTATAATTTCTCGTAAAGAGTTTTTTTGGGTATTACTACGTAACTTTAGTTTTCTTTTAAAGTGTGCCTAACTAATCCAAATGCATTTATTTACTATTACTAATAAGCCATAATATAAATAAAGTTATACTGATAATGCTCTATATTAAAATAGAGACAAAATGAAAGCAACACGACCAATTTTACATTGCCAGTCAGGTTTACTGTGCTATGTTCTCCACAACCATCTTTAATTTATTTTCCTAATTTATTTTCCTAATCTCAACATACAAAAATGTTTATATCAAGGTATAAAACAAATAAAGTACTAAAAGAGTGTTATTTTATCCTTGATATGGTAATGTTAACTACAATTGTTAGAAAATTCATATTTAAACAAGTACATCTCGCAAAATAATAATGCAGTTTTACCCGTTTTCAAAGCAAAATATAAACTACGCTCCTTATACCCAGAAATGAAAATGGTGAGATTATAACTGGGTTACGAAAATACCTGAGTGCAATGTTGGCGAGCATTTAAATAAATTTATCGTAAAATTTTCGCATTGCTGCCTTGTATAATGAGTATAATATTCTGATATAATTTATGGTATATGAATCCAACCAAAAATATTTTCATGCAAAATGTTAAGAGACCATATGACTCGATCTGTCCGAAGTTATCGGGTCTAATGAGCTGAGTTTCTTACACTCCACGTCCTCACTGTACAAGTCCTAATTCAAAATTCTATGTCTTAGACCAAATAGGTGCTAGCTTATATACCTTTCAGCTTTCTAGACATTATGAAATACCTTAAAAATTTTGATGATCATCATTGAGTCAGTGACGAAACCAGGATTTTTAGATATCAATAAAATTTAAACTATAAGAGCTATGTTATAAAAACTTACTATGTGTAATAAGTCTGCCATTGACAACACATCCCGAGAATTTTTTTATGTAGTATAATCCAAAACCCAAGTTATGAGGGTTAAAAAAAGCGACAAAGCGCTTCGAGAAAAAGTAGGTGATGCCCTAGCGATTCGCCTTCTTTTTTTTCCGGGGGCCCCCAGATAGAATACTCGATCATTTGTTTTACTTCAGCTTGAAAAAGTTTGGATCAGGTTTATGACTATTCCGATCTGAATTTACTTCGCAAATCAGACAGTATCACAGGTACTTATTCATGCTCTCACAACATTTTTTAACTTTGCAACTAAAGCTGGGTGCAGAAGTCCAAATAGTGTGATTCTGACATAGTATTGCTGCTTGAATACAAATATACACAAGCTAAAACCAAAAGCGCTACTATTAAATCACAATACATAAAATACAGTAGAAATAATATATACTTACCAAACAAAAATAAAGGTTATATCTAAAGCATTCCCACCCAGTACGTTTGTTAATCAATACGCCAATACATTAAGATATACGTGGGGCATTAAATGCGTCCGCCGGGACATAAAGTACTGTTCCCCTTTCCATTGTTTCCGCACAAACATTGATTTACGGAGCGTGTAAATGTTGCAGGAAGTCCTGCGTGTGTGCCCAGGGCCGGCGATAGGCGTGTGACATGGGTGTGACCACAAAAAAACAGGATAAGATTATAAATTATGTTTATTAAGATCGTCTGTAACGAGCAAATCAGCGGCAGCCTTGGTGTCCGCGATGTGGCAGATAAACTCCAGGAATTTTGCTTGAGATGGTATGGTCATGCCTTTAGAAAGCCGTAGGAGTACGTCGGTAATGTGTGCCTGAGCCTCCACATTCCAGAACCTATACCAAAGAAGCGCTGACTTGTGAAGGAAGAAATGAGACCCAATGACCGACCAAAGGGCGAAATGGAAGAGACTTACAATTCGGAAGGCGTACTCTGGCACTGGCCGGGATAACGACTAAACATAATGGATGAAAAACAATGATTAAGGTCATCTCATAATTGTGGTAGAATTTAAGGCTACAACTTCATAAAGACTGAGGTTAAGGATCAAGTAATTAATCTTGTATAGCTTTTTATATTCAACAATTGCCTGGGTCCGAAATTTATATCAGAAGTTTTCAAAGAATCAATTTCACTAATCATTCAGAAGCATTTCATATTGGGGCGAAAATAAATTAAACACATTGCGGGTAGAAATCTGTCTGCCTATCCATTTTTATATCCTTTTGGGGATACGGGTGTGAAATTGTGTATTCAAACGAAGAAACTTCTGAAATGATTTTGCCTCTGTTATGTAGTTTTAAGCCGCCCCTGTCCAACTCCTGTCGGAAGTATGTTAATAGCTCTGTGTAGTTTCGGCTGTCGGTCGCTTTACGAGCGGACGAGCGTTTTAAAAACAGTCTCATAAAGCGCGAGTTGGGCGCGGTGTAACCGTCCAACTTGGTTTAAGCCCCGGTTATGATGTTATTTTCGGGAGGGGATTAAGGTCGCGGTAGTAAACTCTCCGAGTTGGAAGGCAAATTTGTTTATTTATTTTTTTATATGCACAGCTTTTTCAGCGGGGTATTATTGGATAAATTTAAATTTTGTTTATTAGATGTGGGAGGGATGTAAAGTATGAATACTTTTAAATGAATTAAAATTACTGATACGGAACATGATACAGTGAGACGTAAAAGAATGAATGCAACAAGACTGAAGAAAATATTTTTTTTAAAGTGAGTAACGGGTATAGCTGAAATTAACCTCAGTAAATTACGGGGTTTGTAGTAGAAAATATTCTATGTATTTAAATTTCAGTCCTTTTCCATTAATTCGACATTAATTCAATTTCATTTAAACTAATAGAGAATGCGAGTGAAAACTTTATCGAACGAAATTTCATTGACCCCAAAGGATTGGGATATACACAACAATGTTATTGAAATTGGCATTATCACAACTTTATGAATGATCTTTCATAGTAACTTTATTTACTATATTCGACTCCACATCTCTGGTGAATACACATACATGAATTCTCGATTTAGACTGCTTTAGTACCTCCTTAATGTCATACATACATACAACTCACGCCAGTTTCCCAGAAGGGGTAGGCAAAGGTGCCAGGACTCTCACGTTTCGCCTTGTATGTTCCGTCCCACGATGCGATATATCGGGCTCAAATTCCTGACATTGGGCTGATAATTAATAGAAAAATTATCACATTGCCCAACCAGGGATTTGAACCTGAGACCTCAGCTTTGTAACCGTACCTTAGTACAACTACGCCACCGAGGCTCCTCAATGTCCTAAATAGATAAGCATCTGTTTTAATACTGTAAACTATAATTACCGAACAAGTCAGCGTTGAAGGTCTAACTGAAGTACAGCGGTTGATAGTTCGTCGCCGGAGCTAATCGCGTTAGCCGCAATCCGATACTAATGTTATTAGACAATATTAAGTGCCGGTGCCAGAGCTATACCTGGATAAACTAGTATACCGGGTATATCAAGAGATCTACCGAAATATACCGACAATTTTTTTTTATTATTTTTTAAATATCGTCGAATGTGGGTGGTAAATTAATATTTTTTGCAAAAATAATAATTAGAAGCTTTGCGTACCATAGTGCCTATAAACATAAACGGATGTACACTATTATTTTTGAAACAACTATGTATTTACCACCCTAATACGACGATACAAATAAAAATGGCAAGAAAAATCGTCACAATTTTTGCACAAAATTTCATTGCATTGTGTCTGACGACTCAAAAACCACCACCCAGCTTCGTTTTCGTTAGTAGTCACTTAGCTTCGTAAATCATTCTAGCTAAAATTGTATACAAAGATAAGTAAAATTTAAAAAGAAGTAAAATACTTCTTATAGGCCAAACTTTAGATTTTTTTTGTATACTTATTATAGGGTTTAAAAGTAATATTATATCCCAAAACAAATACAACGAATATCCAATTTACAATTGGAAAATGTTAAAGGTTCCATTCATTGTAATGGCACAAAGGCAAGTTGACAACTTGAAAAGGATAGTGAAACGGTTTAAATGTAACTCCATATATCTCGAAATACCGAATTTTCAATTAATTTCAATGTAAGCGTATGTAATTTATGCTCTATTTTTGTACTGTTCACATGTCTTTAATTAAAAGCATTCTTATTTCACTTTACAATACAATTTCATATATTATAATGCACAAATCAATATACATATTACATACATTAAATAGTTTTGACGGCCTCCGTGGCACAGTTGGTCAGACGCCGCCTGTGAAACGAGAGGCCGCGGGTTCGGTCCCCGCACCGAGAGAAATGTTTATGCGGCCCACAAATATTTCTTTCGGGTCTGGGTGTTTGTGAGACCGAAAAGTCTTTCGTAGTTCCTGATAGCCACGACACAAGATTCAATCTTAGTGTGGGATCAGGACTATATATGTGACTGTTGGGTGTATTTTTATTTATTAACAGTTCATGTTTCAATATTCCAATTTAAACGGTTTTTTTCTTTACTGTTATCACTGCCATCTATCGTCTATACTTGGTATTGCTTTACTAGAAGATTAATTACGGGTTTTATACCACACAACGCGTACTGAATGTGAATTAGATAGGGTTCGAAACGGGATCCAACGTATATTGAGTGCGAGTACGTGAGTTCAATACGATTTGTTAGTTTTTATTCGTTAGTATTCATATTGATACCTACTTCATTAGGTTACATTAATGTTATCTAAATCATTTTATTAATATTGAGTGCGTGATAGCCTATTGGAGGTAGATCCCACGCCACTGCCAACATATGGTGGTATCGGTTTCATATCTCAGATCACTCCTCTAACGTATCTATTTTCGGAATCATGTGTTTATTGATCACCATACACTACAACGATTAAGGAATACAGCGTGAACCTGCATACCATAGCGATTTATTAGACCTCCTACGGCTTGTAAAGTTCGCCAACCAGCACTAGGCCAGCGTGGTGGACTATACGGCTTAACCCCTCGACGGGAGGAGAAAAGGGGTATTGTGCCTCCATCAATCTCACTTGCTAAACGAATCACGACAACAAATCATTCATCGATTTTCTGTAAAACAGTTATACAAGACAAGAGGTATGGTAACTATAATATGACTCTACCTTTTGTATATTAATATCTACCATTCTACCCATACAAGTAATCCTAACTTATATATTTAACAGCATAACAAAAATCTTTTAAAGTACTCAAATTAAATATTAACTTGCTTTACAAAAATAAAAAGTAGATAAATTATGTTTATTTTTAAGCTTGCTTCAATAAAAGGTTATCAGAGTTTTTCGGCCTACACTCTGGTCGACTGAAAGGCTATGCTTTTGTTAAAAAACGTACTCAGCAGTTATTTTATGCCACAATATGCTTTTACCACAAAAATCTCCGGTATATACCGCATTAATAGCGAAGTCATCAAACGATCATATATCAAGATAAAAGTATATACGGGCATTATCGGTAATCGCATTTACTGCCTAGGTGAATGATACAATATTTCTTCAAGATTCTAAGTAATAAAGCGGCACAAGAGATAATTTTGATAAGAATGAGAAATGCCTATAATGCGGTTTTAAAGATTGATTGATAGGACCTTAATATTCATACAAATAGCGACCTAGGATATTTCCCCTTAGCCAATAAATACTGTGGATTGCATTATTAGGCGCATTAGTTATCACATGCCGATGTATATTTAATTATATTAATGGAATGGCTATCATTTACCGTCATCAGCATCAGCTATCAAATCATATATTACATCACTAGAAGTGAAGTCATTTGGCTGCACGATACTACACATCATAGGTAGTACACTATATAGGATACTACACATAAAAAGGCCTACATTTACAATAGACAGGACTATGCATGTATGAAATGTCTGAAAACATAAAATAGTCGTTGCCCCATTTTACCGCTGTTTATGTTTCGCTATCAAGTGAATAGATACATAGTTCATTTTTATGACTGTTTTGTCCATTCAAAATAAAGTGTAGGCCATGGGCATATTTTTTGCCGATGTAAATATCGTAATACACTTATCGTACTAATATTATCAACAAATCTGAATTTATGGACCGAATAATGGAAACGAAATATTTATACAATTATGGTTTTACGTCTAGATATCTTAGTAAGCATGGACAGTGGTGCCACTATAATCGCCAACTTACGTAGGCCGGGATGCTAGACTATAGGGATAACCCCTTTCAAGTGATCTCTCAATATTATACAAGGCTCGTGCCCTGAAGTATGTGGGATGATATAGATACAACATGGGTAAGCCTACAGCCCGTCAGACACAAATTAAAAAATCAGGCATCTCATAAAAGACTCGTGAACCAGAAACCTCATACAAAAGTAATTAACTGAAAATAAAACGTGACCACAATGATTACAGCGCAACATACAGCTTCTATTCATACTCTTACTTATATCTATGTGATAAAACCTGATCCAAAGGACTTACGGCGATCCACGGGCCATAACTAAGGAATCAGAATGTACTTAGTAAGTACGAAATGGCTGAGCCAACACTGAATTCGATATAAAGTAGATAAACACGTGCCAGTGTCGTTGACTCAATTGGTTTCATCGTTTGGTCACGGGCGAGCGATAAACTGCAAATAATTCGCCCCTATCTCTCGGGGCCCGCAGTCGTGTCAACAATAAACTAGCTTCGTATTTTATATAACCTCGTTCATGGTTAGTGCTTTATCTACTGATAATAATGGACAGTCTTAGTTTGCTTGTTAAGAATTTGTTTTATACATGCATTATTTTTTTAATTATATTGAAGATCATAAAAAGACGCAGTAATAATAATCCGTCCAGTTCCGTCACGTCAGGACGCGTTCCGTCACTTCCCAATCTCTCCCATCCTACCCCATCCCATCTCGTCCCATCACATTCCATCTCATCACATTTCATTTAATTTAATTTTTTTAATCCATGATTATTAACGAGATTGAATGTTTTGTTTTTTACAATTTGACAAAGCCAAATACCTTTTAACCGTAGGCTTTAGCATCATAATATATATGCATATTATCCCTATCTGCTCCAACAGAACACAAGCGTTAGCATTTTCATTCCTATAATCATGAAATTACATGTTATAAAATAATAAATACAATGTGCACGCAATCATTATTATTATCAAACTTAACATGCAAATTATAAAGGAAGACCCGGAACTAGACCTATAAACCAGTGATCGGATATAGACCAAAGCAAACCAGCGTGGCAACAAAACTAATTATAGTCCTATCTACTATAGTTTCCGAGAAACAGCCATTCCAGTAAACATTAAAAAAACTACTTTGATAAACACTTTGTAGCATTCTGACGAGTAATTTGCATATTTTTACTATAGTCGTTTATATAGTTTGGTCTATATACTTCCACTGGTTTATCGTGTAGTTCTCGGACAACCTGTATTTAAATTGTGACAATGGGCATTTGCAAGATATTTCAAATGCGCGAGTAAACATTCTTGGCTCGTATTATTTTGCTGTCAAGTCGGTTGAGCAATAAATGGAAGACTCTAATATATTTTTTTTTGTTTCTCAGGCAGTTTGATTCCTTGTTATTATTTCTTGTCTATTTATAGAACTTCATATGTTCAGGAATGCAAGCCTGCTTGTCACAAAGAATCTAAGCGATTAGATGTCGGAAATGATGTCTCATAGCTTTTACAAAAAGTGTAAGTTTTTGCAATTTCAACTATGACTTGGAACTAAAGAACATCGAAAGCCAATAGTTTTGTATCAAATGGATTACAAGGTTCAACTCAATGCCATTTGAATAACAACTTCTTCAAAGTTATTTAACACGATCAATATCTATACTCACGTTTTTTACCAGCAGGGGTAGGCAGAGTTGTTACCAGGGCATTTCGCCTCGTATGCTGTATGTTTTATCAAAAAACTTAAAACCCAAACATTTAATTCGTCATTATTAACACAACTACTAATTATAATTCGTCATTATTAAAACAACTCGCCTAGTTTGGGAACCAGTAACCAGTAATTTCATAATTTATGCATAAAACTGTATCCAACTTTATAAAAATGACTGTGTAATTTTTGAGAAAATAAACAATTTTTATTTATTTATTTATAACTATTTCTGATGAAATAAATCCACTTATATAAAGTATGGATTGATATTCTCTAGATTTAAAAATTTTACTTAAACATCTGTATGTTTAACTATCAACTTTATATCAAAACATATTTTTAACAATAAAAAGTCATTTACATATAAATTGACTATAACCAAAACAATATGAATTTTAAGGATATCAGAATTAGCTTTTTCTTGTTTATATTTTATGTAATCAAACAGTGGTTTCTACCAGTGAATTCGTTTAAATGAGTAAGTATAAGACAGGTCCCATTTTACTCTGCGCTATGGTCGACGTAAGAATATAAATCTCCGTCAGACAACGTTTTACATCGCTATACAAATTTTGTTCCAACAAACATTTTTCGTTAGACGAAATTCAGAGTATAAAAATCGGGGACTAATTTATTTTAAACTTTTTATTTTAGGATGTCTGAAGTTTCACTCAAAACAAAATAAATGTGGGAATGTGGAAAATTATTGTTGTGGGTATTTTTTTAATTCAGGATAGCAAACTATGTACATTTTACAGTCTTATTATTATAGAAACAACAATTAATGTAGAGTAAAAATACTACACACAAAGCTATCCACAAATTACTGATATTAAAGTTTTAAGTCAGTGAGTGAGTATTTCGACAAAATAGGTTCCCGTGACCGCTATCTATAAGTATTGATGTTTATCTTGCCAGTAATTTATTAACTGTAAAGTTTTGTTTGTGTCGCCATTAAGGGGGGTATTTCCCAATACTCGCCACGCTTGGCAGGCGGGTTGGCGAGCGCAGTAGGGGACTGGCGTTAATGACGCTGCTGCCCGCCATTAACCGGGGAAAGGAAATAGGATTTGTGGGTAGAGGATGTTATAAGAAAGGAGAGTATGGCCTGAGGGAGTGGATACTGCAGTCACGGAAGGTCGCGGGACGTCGCTGGATGCAGGCTGCCTCCAACAGGTCTCTGTGGAAATCATTGGGGGAGGCCTATGTTCAGCAGTGGACTTCCTTTGGCTGATGGATGGATGGATGGATGGATGGAAAGTTTTGTTTCGTTGAGTCAGTGAGATTACTGGAAATTACAACAATCCTTTTGTTTTCCTCGCCTATGTTTAAAGTTCTACGTTTTAACTATCTTCACTTTAACATTCTGATAGTTTTGTGGAGTGGTATTTATTTACAATCAAAGTAGCCAATGAATTCTTAGGATCAATACAATAAAAATAGTTATTATCTTCAGTAAATTTCTGAGCCAAGTCTCTTCAAAGGATTTTTTACTGGCTTTTTCATATTTGCATGCAGAGGTTTCGTACAAGCTTAAATTGATCATGTTAATGAAAAAAAAATACTGAAAATTTATACTGTAGAAATAGATAAAAATTAAATTAAAAAATTACCTGACCATATTGCATTAATTATTACTGTGGCGTAAAATCAGTGATAATTATGTGGATTTTCCAATATAGCGATAATGTATATTTAAAATTCACCTGCTTTGTTGTCAAAGTGAGTGAGGTATGTTTATCGTGTTTTCTGCTCCACTGAGCCTTTGTTTATAATTAAGTCGAAAACAGAAGCTAATTTCCAGTTGAGAGCAATCTGTATCTGTATCAGCCCATATACGTCCCACTGCAGAGCACGGGCCTCCTCTACAATCGACAGTACGATTGAAAGTGGTTAGGCCATATAGTCCACCACGCTGGCCTAGTGCGGGTTGGCGGGCTTACATACCACAGATTTTTTATGAATCGCTATGGTATGCAGGTTTCCTCACGATGTTTTCCTTCACCGTTTTAGTGGTGATTGACTATCAATACACACATGACTCCGAAAAGTCAGAGGTGTGCCCTGGGATTCTAACCCGTGACCATCGTAAATCGGGAAATGTTCTGCCTACCTCTTCTGGGAAAAAGACGTGAGTTTATGTATGAATGTACAAAACTATATAATTTATATATCATAAAATTATTCTATGTGTTGCTAAACGCTACTTTTCTACGAGAAATATTTTGAGTAGATGTCATACAATTAACTCCTATTACTAATTTAAAAACATAATTCTCATTCAAGTACATTTCCATATAATATCCACTGGAGAGCCAATTAAGAAGCTCAAAACAGCCATCAGTTGAATATAACCGAGCGCGCGCCGGGAATTATGTTTTCATTAAATGAGCGGAAATGAATACACGAACGCTTTTGCTTATTTTTCCATATTATTTGATCTCGAATATAAGAGTAAAACGAACTGAATGGAAAAACATCCCGTAGTTATAAAATAAAGTATGAAATGAGGTCGTGTTGTGAAAGGGATGATTGAATAAATAGCTGCACTACAGAGCGGCGTTCTAAATGGCTGAAAGCTTTGGTGACGACACCGGCTGCATCCTGAGACGTTTTAAAGAAACATTTTCCAAGAGCTTCTCGCACGTAAGAGAAATACTTTGATAAAATCGACAGCATCCATCTATACATTGCGACGTGTCTGAATTTACGGTCTACAAGGGATCATAACTGGGGGTTACTGTGTAGTCTGACACGAAGACGAATGTTCGAACACCACAGGTAAATTTACGATTAAGCCTAAACACTTAATTAATTGTTCGAATTTTGTATCGTGCGTCGTAATCTTAGACTAAGTTCGAAGTGAATGATAACTTTACAGAGAATAGTATGATTTTTAGAAGTGGAAAACTTTTATCTTATATTTTGACGTTCAACGTGCGAACATTCGAACTTCGTGGCGGAGTATAGAGTAATCCCCCTGGAATCTAGAAATAGGTCTACATATTTTTTTTTATTAAGTTTGAAATACCATCGTGTTTGTATGGTAATTCCATAGTTTTTGCCAAAAATAATAATTTAAACCGTGGCGTACCACAGCGCCTTACAAAATAAAAAGGTGTACAGTATTATTTATCGAAAAATATGTATGTGAAAAAAAAAATGCTGAAAAATATTACAAAAAATCGACATCGTTTATTTAATAAAATGTTTAGTAGTGCCTGAAGTCACCAAAACCATCACCTTGATTTTCAGTCTCATGCATATACCCGGATATTTAATTAAAAATGACGTATTTAGACATGTATGTACCCAGGGACCATCGATACGCCCTCAACAAATTTTCAGCATACGTGTTTCTATCTGAATCATTTCAGCATACGTATTTTTTAATTATTATTATTCTGGCCCGGCATAGTGGCCGCATTGCGCCTGATGGTGAGCGCCAATGCCGCCCAGGCAGTATCCACTGGCATCGGACGGCAGTCCCATGTCAATAGACACAATTATGCCGGCCTGCTAAGATGCCTCTTCACACTACGCCGGAAGGACCCAGGATTATAGAAAGGAGGGAACACGTGTTTCTATCTGAATCATACAATAACCGAATGTGGTGAATATTCGCGGACACACATTTCGCTTGTACTTGACGCTCGCTATTCAAGTTGATTTGCATTCAACGCACCAGTCCGCCGGAAAGCAGCTCACAATTGTGTTATATCGCCAGGAAGACTCGCGAAGAGGGGGTATATGTTGTAGCTTAGTATGTTTGTACATACTGTGTATGGGAAATAATATTTGTCTTGACAGTAATTGCAATTATTGTGGTAAAGTTTCTTCGTGATCGTGCTACTGTTAAAGTGTACTTCATCTATCAATTAATTTGAAAAAAATTGCTATTTTTAGACGTTGCAATCGACAACACTTACTTTTAAATGCTACGAGCGACTACGAATGTGCTACGCCAAATGCTACGTAAAGAGCTACGCCAAGTTCCCACATTTATGTTAATAAAAAGTCTACAACAATGTATATTTTAAACCACACAAAACTTGCTACGTAAATTTTTTAAAGTATAGTTTACTAGAAAAGTTGGAGAGTATACGCCCGTGTGATACCGCAGGTGAAATTTCGGCAAATGAAAAAAATAAGTGCAATCAGAGTTTAATCAACTGACCGCATTTGTTGGTGGATGACATTGAGGTATTATACTAGAGCGGACATCGGGAACAAAAACTCTGCGTATGGTGCGTGCACAAGGGTACACATTGAAGCGAGAGGAAAGATATGTTACTTCGTAGGCGTGACAGAGACAGAAATAGAATGTACCCATCATTTTGTTACAAACATTTTGTTTGCAGTGTCCCCTCTAGTATAATATCTCAATGGTGGATGAGAAGAAATTTAGCGGGTATAGCAGGTATTACGGGTATTACCCGTCCATTTAGTTAAGTAAGAGAACAGGGAGTGTAATGGGAATGCCGATGACGTCATTCACCGGAATATATTCGCTATGTCCCGCATAATGGCCCGTTTATACCCTTTGTTGCAATCACGAACTTGAGCGGAATGTATGGCTATTTGAAGTAATGAGTCCGCTTAATTAAATTATAGTGTACGATAGCACTGTTGCGAGAGGATTGGATTAACACAACTAATGTGGCAACTTAGAGTCCCGAGGACAACCCGCCAACATTTCGAATATACCGAGTGTTTGTGCCTATATATCGTATATTTTAACGGTGAAAGAAACCAAAACGAGTATACATATATACTTGAAACATCTATACAAGGATTTCATTGACAAATAATTTCATTAAGCTGCTTTATGCGGGAGTGATAGATTAAAGACTAATGCTCAAAATGGTCGACATCAAACTAATAATTAAATCATTCGTCTACACGGAAAACGTAATAACTCCTCCTACATACAAACATAACCTCACGCCTTTTTCCCAGAAGGGGTAGGCAGAGGTTCTCTTGGTAGTAACCAGGAAACCCACGTTTCGCCTTGTATGTTCCGTCCCACGATGTGATAGGAGGCAGGCCTATCGCCATATCGAGCACAAATTTCCATCACTGAGCTGATAATGAATAGAAAAATCCAATATTGCCCGAGCCAGGATTCGAACCCGAGGCCTCGGCGAGCCGAGCGGCCGAGGCGTTGTTACCGAACCGTAGTAAAACTAAACCACCGATATAGTCAACCCAGACAGACGGAAAAAAAATATACATACATAAACTCACGCCTTGTTCCCAGAAGGGGTAGGCAGAGGTGCCAGGGCACCCACATTTCGCCTTGTATGTTCCGTCCCACAATGTGATAGGTGGCGAGCCTATCGCCATATCGGGCACAAATTCCTGACTCTGGGCTAATACTGAATAGAAAAATCCAATATCACTTTGCCCAACCCGGGATTCGAACCCGAGACCTCAGCTTTGTAACCGTACCGTAGTACAACTACGCCACCGAGGCAGTCATTATAGAATAGAAAAAAATATATAACTAAATTATATGTCCAGACATCGAATAGATATTTATTAAAGGCACGTCCTGTTTAGAAAAATAAACCATATCGGTACCACTCGTATACATACTACGCTATTATTCAATGAATAACAAGAGCCTTAATAAAAGCTTTTAACATTGAAATATATTTATTTTAATGTGTAACACTCGCGTAAATCTAAGAAACCATTATAAAAAGCTTTTAACGTTAAACATTCATTGAAATTCGTCCCTGTTTCATATACACAAATAGTTTTTAAATGGATAAGGTAAAGCTTTCACGGCAAAATGTGCATTAAACACATCACAGAGTAATGAGAGAGCTAAAAGCCCTCCAATAACCGCGAGGAGGTTTTTACAGGCCGTTGTGGCCTGAACATGTATATAGTTCCTACAACGTACAGGGACGGTTAAACCGAATGATGATCCATTTGGGTCAAGGCCATACAACATTGGGCCGGTATAAACTGTGGTTAAAAACCACTGACGCCGAATTGAAGAACGAAAACTGCTTATTTATCTATACTTAAATATGTTATATCCATTAAAGAATCCAATTGTATTTTTTCCAAATTCGTGATTTTGGTTTTTCAGTTTATTGGCCACCGCGAATAAATAAGTAAATAAATAAGCCTTTTATTTATGAAGACTGTCCCGCCCTCACACCCACCACTGTAACTCCTGTGAGCCAGGATCAACAGTGGCACACAATGTAATGACACCGAGCATTGAAGCTCGGCGAGTCTCCGGGAATGTCTAACTTGTCTTTAACCCGCAACGAAATCAATCAGAAAGTCAAATTAATAGGAGGAGTTGGAAATAAATAATGTCCACTTCCCTCCGTGCATAGCGGGTGACAAAACAAGTCTTTTATTTCTTGCTATTTACAAAGTTATGGTACACAATGGATAAAAGTAAATGGTTAGAGTTTAAATTGGTACTAATTTAAGTATTTTTATTTAAAATTCTATTTGTTAGTAATTTAGTAACCCCGAATAGGTGTGAGGTTTTTTCTTCACAAGCATTTCACAAGATATACAAGTCTACCAACAAGCCTAATAATTGAAGTTTACTCAAAAGCCTATTCTCTTAAAGCAGGTTGTGGGCCATAAAATTTATTGTTGTCCAAATACCGCAGTAAATGCTAAGCATTGCTTTGTAATGCAATATGTTGTTTAGTTTTGCTACAGTTCAGTTCTGTATCGCTTACCATCAGGTGAACGGCATACTCGCCTCGCCATTCACTGCAATAATTAAAATAAACACTGCTAAAGATAATAAAGTTTTGTCTCTCGCACTTGTTAGTATTGTAGAAAGACAGGCGGAAGAAGAATCAATATATTATATTATTTTTATTCTTTTGTGTATACCAAATAAATCTTAAACTAAACTAACATTTAACATAACAGTACAATTGGCAGCCGTCTCGCTCAAGGCAATATCTTACCGACTGCTATAGACAAAAGCGATGGAAAATAAATATAGGGCAGTCTAAAGTGTACTTTTAGGAGAAGTTTGAATTATAAAAATACATTGTGTACCTGCGTCCGACGGATGCACACCGTCTCTTCAGGGTCGCGGCCGCCACCCAGCGGAATACTGCACACCACCTCCACGCCCTGCCGACAACGTATAACACAATCTTCATTATGATCAACCATAGGAAGTCCTCTATCAATACACACATGACTCCGAAAAGTCAGAGATGTGCCCTGGGATTTGAACCTGCCACCAATATGAACATGTTGGCAACCGAATCTAGTCCGTTTACCAACAGGCCACCACGCACTCATGTGTGTATTGATAGTCAATCACCACGCACAAAAACGGTGAAGGAAAATATCGTGAGGAAACCTGCATACCATAGTGATTTATAAAAAATTCTATGGTATGTATGTAAGCCCGCCAACCCGCACTAGGCCAGCGGGGTGGACTATATGGCCTAACCACTCTCAATCGTACTCTCGATTATAGAGGAGGCCCATGCCCTGCAGTGGAACGTATATGGGCTGATGCAGTACCAATTATGCATCTAGATTAAAGTATAAGGCTGGGTTTTCATTGTTGCGGGGATGAAAGGAGCGGAAACAAAATTTGTAGGAATCGCCCACCCCTCGTCTGTGTTCCAATTGATAAAAAAATATTTGATTGCGATTCGGTTATAGCCGTAATGCGAAGACAAATTTTCAGATTTTATTGTTTAAGTGAGATGAGCAAAAATGGAGCAGACAGCCAACTTTTCGGTAATTCGATTGATGAATGAGGATTAATTGCAGAATATATTCTAATTGTGTCAAATTGCTGGCTATATCTACCTGCTACCCTTTATGCTATCATGAGGCATACTATGTCAAATAAAAACCTAATTGAAAAGGCACAACTACGTTTTCATTCCGCTCTTCTCTGTCTTAATAAAATCGCAGCCTTATGCCAAATTTAATGGCATAAACGTTCATTAGTGAATAAAAGTAGCTGTAATGAGAACATTTAATTTCCACAATGGACGCTTTGGAGATAAAGTTTCGAATAACTGCTGCGATAAAAGACAGTATTTAAGATTCCCAGTGGAATCGATAGACAAGTGACCTGGAAAATTCGCTGTTCGCCTGATGGTAAACGATAAGACCGCTCATTAACAGTAGCACGACCAAACAACACCTAGAATTACAATGCAATGCTCCGCATACCACTGCGCTCGCCATCCTGAGACATAATATGTTAAGTCGCAATATGTTCAATGCCGCCACTATGCCAGGCCATCATAAAAAAAAAATAGCTACTCTGGCTACAATATCCTTTAAAGCGAAACACAACAGTGCATTTACACTGCTGTATGGCGGGAGGAATAGAGATTGGGGTGGTACCTACCCAGATGGCCTCTCACATAATGAGAGACCTACTAGCAGTAAATATATTATATTTTCTACCAATCGATCTCCGTAATTCACGGTTCAATAACTAACATTAATTAGACAAATAAGTTTGTTCTTGTACCTTCGCCTTGGTTTCACGAAATACAATAATAAAGTTCTAATTAGAAGACAATAAGACTCAGTCTTTGATGGAACAACTTTGTACTTTCATTAACTAGTTTTGTTTTATTTATAATTAATATTAAGCGAGAAAAGTTTTACTTCACACAAATTTTGATCATAAATATTTTTTCGAAAAAAGTTACTGGTGCGTTGTTTCAGGGAATAGCTGAATAAAGTCGTGTTAATAAAATATTTCTCAGTAATATCATCCTATATCATATATCCTCATCATATATCATATATCCTCTGTAATCTCAGCACCATCTCAAGGTAGACTGGTAGAGAATGCCTCTGGCATTAAGTCCGCCTATGTACATATTTGTATATAAAGTTAAATAAATAAATAAATAAAATATAAGGAACATTCCGTGTAAATGGACAATATACTAATACGGAGCAGATATTAACGGTATGCAGGACGCGCTGTGTTCAAGGGATATTAATGGGTGGTTCGTGCACGAATACACCACTGACCTATTAAGAATGCCCGAGACGAATAAAATTTATGAGGACTTTTGGCCGAATATAATATTCAATTAAAGTCATCATTGTAACCTCTTCGTAATCGAACAGCCTCTATAGCCCAGTTGGTTAGACATCGACTGTGAAATGAGAGGCCGCGGCTTCAATTCCCGCACCGAGACAAATGTATGTAAGACCCATAATTACCGAAATGTCTCTCATAGTTCCTGATACCCGTGACACATTACTTAATTAATCTTAATTAGGGGTCAGGACTATTTATGTCACCGTTGGGAGTATTTATTATTATTATTTATTAGTGTGACATTATATATGTCGGATGTCGGTAATAAAACTCATTGTGTTAATTATTTAATTATAATTATCACCACACGTTATAATTAACGGATTAACGATTTATCCGAATATCTGCGACAGCTTGTTACTTTACACACACACTTTAGTAAACACGCGTTTGTCACTGTTTCACTGCCGACTGTTGGATCTCGAATATCTTGTCTACGGTTCGCAGGCGGTTTATATTGCAAACTGTCATGCTCCCACCCTTACTCTGACTGTGGGTAGTGAAATAGAATCACAACAGGGTTTCCTTTAATAAAGTTACTTCTACAACTACCCGTACATTACTGACGGCCGATTTACAATTATTTAGCATATGAGCCTTACATAAGAACACCCCGACATATACATATATAGACTACAGGCCCGTGGCAAAAAGTGACGGGTCAAATGAACCACAACGAGACCTATTTAGTAAGATACAGGGGCTTAAAATAATAATATTTAGCACTATGCCGTCACTTGTAAGCTGTCCGTCTGGATGCAGATGAGACTTAAAAAGTACCGGGAGAGGGTGTATATTTTGGTCATATATTTTTGTACGGCATTCATACCATCGATAGATCTATGAAAAATAATAAAAGAACACCTAGTGCCGTACAAAAATAGTGTGTCACAAAGCTGGAAGAACGTTAAATATTCCGGTAAATTTGTCTGTAAATTTGGTCATTTGATTTTATACGGCATCAGTTCCAGACTGTTGCAATACTTCTTCTAATCCATTATTCCGCAACGCCGTACAAAAACCATGCGACAAGGGAGAAAAATCGGCGGTTGCAACCCACTCCCCTGCAGTACTCCGGGGGGTGATTTGAAAAAGTACGGCATCGGTTTCATAACATTACCTAGCACTCAAAATTACTATTTGAAAAAATGCCGTCACTAAATTATTGTTCATTTGAATGTATATCAATAATACCTAAATTTGTCATAAATTTGACCTTTAAAGCTGAAAGGTCATTTGATCCTGTACGGCAACTTATTTTTTAACATGATATTGCTAAATACAATTGTTATATAGTATTGCCATTCAATAAAAAATGTTTAAAAAGAAATTAGAGGACAACAAAATATGAGTTTTTTCAAATTATTTCAAATGTTTAAATGATCGTAGATTAATGAAATATAACAACTTTCTAAATATTATTGCTGTTTTAAATAGTTCTCAGGTAAACGTATGAAGAAAAAGTTATGCCGTACATATTAATGCAGAACATAATTTTTGGCTGATTAAAATGGCACTACCATTTCAGGAATACTTTATGGTCACGTAATACTATATGGCATTAACATATTCTTAAAGAGAATAGTTAATAACATGTATAAATCATTATTCTAGCTTTCAAAGTGAAACTAAGTGTATATTATATCCATAAATAGAAATCTATGAAGCTCAGTATTAGTATTTTTGTAAACTTTTCGATGTCATGTACTTCAAACATGGGCTTTTTTTTAAATTGTTTTATTAAATATGCTTAATGTTATATTATATCCAAAAATGATAAAATAGATAAGTATGTCTTGAATGAAATGAAATTTTTATTCTATATCTGAATCACCGACTGAGTCGGTATCGGAATCAACGTAGACGTCCGGATCCTCTTCTCGATCACCATCTGAAACATGAATATATGTCATCTTATTTTGCAGACAAATTATAAATGTAAGGATATATGTATATTTTTCTACCTATGATGTCATCAGCTTCTTCGTTTGGTACCTTATCAGTTTCAGTTACATTACTGACTTTTTCGGGGCATTCTTCACCGTGGAACCAGTCGAAATCATACCGGTTATTATTTAATATCCATCCGTAACTAATCGGTAATAAATTTGACGGAATTTTTGTGTAGGCATTACACCAAATTTGTGCTATGTACGTCGTCCTCTTCATGTGTTGCTGCAACTCGCGGAAACAAGGGGGAAACGATGTTGCTTCCAATTTCATCGTCGGCTTTCTAAAAGCTTCATTAGTGATTTTTGGTGTGTAAATTCGGTCGAATATAATACATCTTGCTTCATTTACTGTTTTTCGTGTTTTTCGCCATAAAGTGTCATTTGTTTTTTTTACTAGAATAAAATATTAATATATATTGTGTATGTATATGCTGTATTACTCTAATTTTCAAGTAGCTTCTTAAAAACCACTACTCATACTTTTACATAAAATTTTAGTAGTGTACGTTTCTTATTTTGTATAGTTTAAATATGTTTACAAAACACCATAATTTAAATGAATATTTAGTTATCTATCCTCTGTAATTTATTTGTTTCTTTCGTGTGACCACCTATTTATTGCCTATTTATAGCCGCTCTAATCCATTGTGCATCCTCGGTTGTCCCTGAGACATCGCCGTTTTGTGATAAGACCGCCGATTGTTTGTGTTGTGTACAATGAAAATATATAAATAAATGTATATTGTATATGCAATAAACATTAAAAAAAGAAATTAAACATTATAAGTTTTTGTTATGTTTTTTACCTTTTATCAATGTGAACCTTCAGATTTGTACGGCATTGATTTTTTACAGACGATTGCATTAAATACAAATAAAGTGTCTAAATGTTGTACAGTAAATATCATACTAAATATCACCCTAAAGTATGTTTTGTTACATGGATTCTTCGACAGTTATTTTCCGCCCTACAGACTTTTGTATCAAAAGAAAATGTACGGCATGTGAAAAAATGTTATCTATGCCTAAAATACTTTGAAAATAAATTAATTTTATGTTGTGTCAAATCACCCCCCGGAGTACTGCAGGGGAGTGGGTTGCAACCGCCGATTTTTCTCCCTTGTCGCATGGTTTTTGTACGGCGTTGCGGAATAATGGATTAGAAGAAGTATTGCAACAGTCTGGAACTGATGCCGTATAAAATCAAATGACCAAATTTACAGACAAATTTACCGGAATATTTAACGTTCTTCCGGCTTTGTGACACACTATTTTTGTACGGCACTAGGTGTTCTTTTATTATTTTTCATAGATCTATCGATGGTATGAATGCCGTACAAAAATATATGACCAAAATATACACCCTCTCCCGGTACTTTTTAAGTCTCATCTGCATCCAGACGGACAGCTTACAAGTGACGGCATAGTGCTAAATATTATTATTTTAAGCCCCTGTATCTTACTAAATAGGTCTCGTTGTGGTTCATTTGACCCGTCACTTTTTGCCACGGGCCTGTAGTCTAATACAAATTTACATATGTACGTGTGCTCTTACACAGAAACAAGAGGCTAATTCAAATAAAAAAACTGATAATTGAATTGCAGATTCCTTTCAATCGGAGTTGGGATTGTGTAGGTCTCTAATGCAAGAAATGGAAAGTTAGGGCCTGATACGGCAGATAAATGTTACTTCTGAATGACTTTGGTTTCATTTATTTAGTATAAAAAGTGCCCTTAATATGTATAAAATTTAAAATGTTCTTTTTCTTACTTATTTTTTCAGATCTTTTATGTGTGCGTATTTAGATTACGAAAAGATGAACTTACAAACATAATTTTGTGTTATAATAACGTTTAATATATGAATAATTAAATTAAATAATCATAATTATATTTTTAATAAAATAATTTACAATTATGTCTTCATTGTGAACTTTCTGCAATCAATAATTCCAGCCAACACCTTCCAGCGAAACTCAAGTAATTGTCTCCTCAATGTCTAATAATGCTTTTACAATGATATTGAATAAACTTTATTGTATTGTTTGATTCGACGGACTTGTAAATAAAGCTGTGACGACACAATACAGGGTATTTAATAAAGATTTACAAGCAATATTAATGAATAAAATACTTTAAGGGCGAATTCTACGGGTGTTTTTTTAATTTCCGTTTCTGTTAGATGATGTAAGCGAGGATTTGTTTAACGAATTAAGGAGATGCGATGTTGCTGTTTCGATTAACACATCTCAGTGAATTATAGGCTGGACATGTTTTTGATACGGAAAATAAATAAACAATCTAAAAATTAATAAATTATAATTTATAGTGGTGTAGCCAAGTAGCAATCGCCATCCTTGATATACGTAATATTTATTATGTATTCCTTTCAATTTCCATACAAACATAAGTTCCCCCAAAGAGGTAGGCAAAGTTCCTAATAATACCCATTTCACTATTGTTACGATAATAGAGGCCATGCCTGGTACTAAATCCATTCCGATAGTCATACAAAGTTAAGTGGCAAGTCACATTAAGAAACAATCTTAGATATCACCTAACAGTGTGGAGGAAATTACGTGTCGCATTCAGGTGCGAGCCGGCCGGAGATTTATGATAATATATGACGCGCGACGAGCCGAGACGATGCGAAAGGGTCGGGGAGTGGAGGGGATTGCCCCACTACGTACATTCACATGGTACATGACGCTGCTAAACGAGTTTTTAACTGTGAAAAGCATTTATATTGTAGAAAAAGGAAAAATTGGACACAAAGCTTTTGTGATAGACACAAGTGCTCAGACCTTTGTATCCACGAAGGCGTAATATTGGTGTCGTCAAGAGTCTTACGAACTCCATGCCCTCTAATCATCATTATCATAATCTCAGCCACAGAAAGTCCACTGCTGAACATAGGCCTCCCCGAAGGATCTCCACGTTGACCTGTTGGAAGCGGCCTGCATTTAGTAGCATCCTGCGCTCTATGGTAGTTGAAAAAATGAGACGAGCCAAACGGTCGACCGCATGTGACAGCTTAAACTAAAACCTACCAGTCCTGTTTTAAAATACTTCAACGTTAGCAGTCACCGCGGCTGAAAACCGCTAGGAATACATCATTATGATAGTTGATGCGGCTATCGGCATACCGTGTAAAATTTCAATCCCGAGCAACAAATGTAACATTTTTAAGAACCGAAATATTTTACTTTAGCAACTGTACGTACTAAAAAATTAAGGAAAATTGAATACTATATATGTATCTTAATAAATTAAAACAAACAAACAAAACTCGACAACAGCATGTACACTTATTACAATTTAATGAACTTACCGAGCCGAAGTTCCGCATCCTGGAAGAAAGCGACTCGCGAAACTTTCTTAAAGCTAATGGATTTTTAATTACAAACTCAACTCCGCGCCACGAGAGAACTCGATTAATAAATTAAATAGCAGAAGCGGATTAACCAAGCCGGCTAAAAGTGTTGCATACGAGAAGGGACAGTATAAGGAGGGGGACTGGGAAGGAAGTCGAGCTGTCGGTTCAATTTAACTTGCCAACTTGAACCTGTTTAATATTAATATTGTGACAAATGTTTTCACGACCGAGCAACTAGTTGATGCTAACGAGGACATTTCATCTATCATAATATAACCTCTTTTCTTTTTGTAATATCTTTGAGTAGCCAAACTTTCAAAACTTAATAAACTAATAAAACTCTTATATTTATTTTCTTTTGCGAAACTTGGCTTCAATTGATAAATCAGTCATCTGTTAAATATCTTTACAATATTAGGAAAAATATTATTCAACAATACATCGACTTTTCTTTGACTTGACTTTGACAAAATTCATGCGAGAACAAAATTGTTGGCTACAGGCTGTACGTGTTCTTGATTGACTTGCATAATGTTTCACTTAATCTACAATAATGTAACCCTCATTACTTATTTGGTTGGATAATGTTTTTTATGGCTTAGATCCGGTAAACTAGTAAACAGGTCACATGATGGTGAGTGAGCAATGCCACCAATGAATATCCACACTGCCCGCATTTCAGATCGAAAGAGGAGCGGGTAGGGAAAAGATTGGATGAGGTAAGGGGTACAAAATTTAAAAAGCCTGTCTTCTGCAAAACCAATGCCAAAAGCATGCGATTTCACGAATCGCTTAAATGATATACAAATAGGCACATAAAATAATTAATACTGGTGGTAGGTCTCTCATATGTAAGAGGCCGCATAGGTAGGTACCACCGCAATTTCTATTTCCCAATTCTAATCCCGTTAAATAGCAATATAAATGCACTGTTGTGTTTCTGATTGAAGGACATTGTAATCAGAGTAACTTCTGGACATATTAAGATTTAACAACTTATGTCTCAGGATGGCGAGCGCGGTGGAGGGCCAAGCGTGGCTTTGTAATTCAAGGTGTTATTTGGTTTTGCTACTGTTCATGAACGTTTGCTTGCTTACCATCAGTCGAACGGTATGCTCGTCTAATAAAAAATATGGGAGTGAAACATTTATCCTAAACGATGAGTTATAGGAGCGACGCGCGATTAACCGGTACATGCGCCAGCATTCCTAGTTATCCCGGTCTCGCCGGAATTTTCCAATATCGTAATTCCATTAAAAGTTCTCGCCGAAATTCATGGCGCGGCGGACGCGTGATGGATGGGAAAAATGAAACGTTATTAATGTGTCGGCGCATGGTGACGACACGACCCAACTCGGTGACGATATCAACAATGTTCGGCTAAAGTTACAAATATATTTCGAATGTTCTCTCCCTTTTGGGTAACCTACTCGAAGACCACTACTAAATATGGACCTTCCTTGAGGATTTGAAGAGCGACTGGAAAGAATTAGTCATATATGACATGCTTTCAAAACTGACTTTTGAATGAGAACCACTAAAAGTGGTGAACGAAAAAGTTGGCAAAAGCAAATACCAACTAATACTCGATAAGAACGTGGTAGCCTGTCGTAAGGTGCAAACGTGCAAACATGCAAACGTACAAACGTGCAAACGTAAAATTTTCTAATAGCAGCGTTTATGAATATAAAACTTAAGGATATCATGTTCAATTTGAACCCAATACCAATAGTTTATTATAAGTTTTTAGGAATTTAACTTCCCTAACGTCAAATGCTTTTCAAGTACAGTCATACAATTAAGTACTATTTACACTAATATTTACAAGCATGAAATGTATTTAGTCAAGACCATAGCTAGAAGAGCCTAGATAGAAGATAGCCGAAATATACGCACCGAAATAGCCGTGTCTATGAGGAGGTAGAGCGGCTTGTACGCGTTGTCGACGCTGGCGCGGTGCACGAACACGCGGCGACTGCACACCTTGCGAGGCTCCAGGACCACCTGCGGGGAAACACTGGTTTAGCCTTCACTTTCAGGGTGCAAGTTAGCATTATAGAGCTAAAGGAATTTTAGATAAAAGTTGCGTGCAGTTCAATTAATTAGACGAAAATTTTATTCTATTTTTTTTTTATTTATTACTTATTTTATGCACCTACCATGCTCTATCTCTGCATCTCCAAGCAAGTTTGACTGGCAGAGAATGCCTCGGGCAGTAAGTCCGCCTTTATGCAATTTATGTGTATAAAACATTACATACATAAATAATTAAATATATACATGAGCAGTTACTTCCAATATGGAATAATTAAAAATTCCTTGGATGTTAGTCAATACAATTATGAAACAAATTCTGTAGGAAGTGATGATAATAAGAAAATCAAAATAAACTTAACTGAGTGATGTGCGCTATGGTAGAATAAGTCACACACATAACTCATATTTTTCATTTACAAAAACATTCATTAAATTGTCTTTGTACTCCACCGTTCCTTTCATAGTCCTTTAAACTGAGACCAACACATCCCAAGCATTCGACATAAGACAATTTGTTCAATTAACAGAACAAACACCGAGCTTCGACTCCGAATCAAAAGAATATTATGTTCAAAGAAAACACATTTATCTGTTTACTGTACACGTAGCTTTGAAAGGTATGACACACAATATTATAACTTAGTTAGTGTTTTGCGTACATATAGAAGCGAGTTATTAAATAAATGAGCTTGAAAGAAAAACTAAAGTAAAGAAAAACTTCATAAGAAAACCTTTTTTGAATATTTGCATTCAGAATTCCGAAGTATGTGAAGTTTACCAACTTTGCTTTTCCTGTTTTGGGCAAAGGTCTATTCATTTTCTGAAAAGGGTCGGCTAACCAACCGTACCTATGCCTAAGTCAAAAGAATCTTCGATATGCACTAAAATTATTTATACCACAGGCTGAACCGTAGACCGGAAAGTTACAAAATTTAGTTTAATGCAAAGAAAAAATTTCCTGTACCCTTGTAACTTAAAAATAAAAATAAAAAAGTTATTAAGGCCTTTCTAGTGATCCTTGAAGTGATTACGGTGACGAGGTTTTAAACATTTATGGCTCTAGTCAAAGTTGACTCAAAGAGAAACTGCCAAAGACGTTGAAAAAATATTGACGCAGCCAAGTAGCAGAGATCAGTGGGCGGAAGTAATCCAACCAGCCAGCCGAGATACCGACGCAAATAAACGAGGCTAGGAGGCAAGGAGATTTAAAAATTCTACAGTACGGAAATATGTATATCGGTATATTTTTACGAAAGGAAATTTAATACTATTAATAAAGTACGATAAAAATTCATCAACACAATTTTTTATTTGATTGATTTGTTTTGCCATTAGGTCACGTGATCTTCAACACCAATCACAAGGTATGACACCACAAATTACCTACACTTTAAAAACGAGAGATGAATAGAAATACTTATGTAAATAAGGAACATTCATGGTACATGCAGTCAGATTTTTGTAAAAAGTAAAGGTTATTCTAACTCGTCAATTTCATAAACGTGTTTGAACTTGGCTGCCATTTGGCAAATATAAGTATCCACGTATTCCGTGGAGTGTAAGAAACTCGTTATTTTATCTAATAAACACAAAGGTCCCAAATTCGAAATTGAATTTGTTCGTTTTTTCAGAACAATGTTTTCGTATATTGTGAATTTCACCAATTAAGTTATGAGGTACAAATTGACAGATTGGTGCGAGGCCCCCCGTGAATTGAAAAAAAGCGGGACGCGGAGGGGGGGGGGGTCGATACATCAAAATAATAACACAAGGGAACAGCATTTTTGTTGCATGAAAAATTTTAACTAATATTATACATTTTTGCGGTGCTGATTTCAAATCCGAAGTCAGATTTTTTGTATTAGCTTTAGTTTTTGAGAAATAGTAAAATGCGTTATTAAAGAAAAATCCACTTTTTATTAAGAAAACCATAAGAAAAACAACCACTACTTGCCAAAAAACTTTCTTTTATAAGATTTTCTTGCTTGACTGAGTTCACAAGGGCTGTTTTTAATACTCCAACAATAGTCCGCCATCATGTGAGCATTCCAGTGACCCTGGTAACGTTCCTCCATAGTTCGAATGTCTTGATGGAACCGTTCCCCTTGTTCTTCACTCAGATCACCAAGATTTTCCGGAAAACGGTCCAAATGGCTGTGGAGGAAGTGTGCCTTGATACTCATGTTACAACCAAGCTGTTGAAAGTGTGACAACATTAGTTTTATGTGCTCCACATAACTTTCATCCTTTTTGTTTCCAAGAAAATTTTGTACAACCCAAACGAATTCATTCCAGGCATTCTTTTCAGGTTCAATCATGTGACTACTAAAATTTTTATCCTTTATCAACCGTCTTCTCTGTGGACCATCAAAAATTCCGGCTTTAAGTTTTTCTGTGCTCAAATTATGGAACTTTTTAGAGATGTATTTGAAACAATCACCATCTTTGTTCAGAGCATTGACAAATTGTTTCATGAGCCCCAGTTTGATATGCAAAGGCGGCAGTATTATGCGATCCCTGGGCACAAGGGGTTCTCTTATCACATTTAGTGTCCCCGGAACCATAGCTTGCCTAGAAGGCCAATCTTCTCTAAACCAATACTCAAATCAACCAAACAAAAATAACAATCATTTTGATGATTTGAAGGTTCCGGCCAAATCATTGGTGTTTGAAATTTAAAATGGGATCTTTTCTTATTCCTCCATAATCTTAGAGACTCCACACATGTTGTACATGCCATATAAGGGACCCAGTACTTGTAACGGGTGTCCAAACCGAATCCAAAGTAATCAAAATATACCTGTTTTATGAACTCCGACACACTTAGTCTACAAGTTTTAAATGTATATTCACCACAGATATTACAAAAGCAGTTGGGATCGTTTTTACAAATATATCTCGACGTGGACATTGTTAAAAAAATGATTTTTTTCGTAAACAGTTGGAATAAATTGCAGTTTAAATGTGAGTAGTACAAAAATATGTCTGACAGCTATATCTCTAAAACTAAAGCTGTTAGAAAAAAAATGAGGATAGATTTGAAACAAGCGACGTCACATTAGTAAACAACAAGCATAAATTTCCATGCAACAAAAAAAAAGTTTAATTTTGTTCCCTTGTGTAATATAATCTATAGGGGTAGTGAATAACATAATGGCTCATTCATTGGCCGATCGCTCGATGGATATATAAATGTTGTGGGAATTGACAAAATATATTTATGGAAATAGAATATGTTAAATCCATCAAGTTATGACAAAGATTCTCTCATGCGTGCTGTATGGCATGCGTTACAAGAAATGTGCCAGATAATACATACGGCCTCTACTAACAAATGTAAATAAGTCATAACGGATATAAGCGCTTGCAATTATATGCACTTGATGTAAACAAAAATGGCATAATTCAACCTCCCCACCCATTTTATTCTTCGCATAGAAAGGTCGTGCTGCAAATTGTGAGCCTATAATATTACTTTAATATTTTGATGGTTCTAAAATGAAATTTTATGTTGATTACGTCCAGGGAGGTGAAATAATATTGTTCTTTAAATGTTTTCGAATGTTGTAATAGTATTTCTACCCAAACTGTTATGATGTACAAGTTGTTAACGGTTCTTTGAAGTGGGGCCACTTTGTGCTTCGTAATCCTTACTAATATTATAAAGGTGAAAGTTTGTATGGATGTTTGTTACTCTTTCATGAAAAAACGGCTCAACAGATTTTGATGAAATTTGGTATAGTGATAGCTGACACCCTGGATTAACACATAGGCTACTTTTTATCCCGAAAAATGTAGTGTTCCCGTGGGATGAGTCAGGAAACCAAATATACATATTTTCTACTCTTTCAAATTCAAATTGTTGGCACGGGATGTCCTCTCCTACGGAAGGGAAATATAGTCGACGGCACGCGGGAAATATAGTTAGTAGACACGCGAAATAATATGTTCTTGATGTGGATTGGACTCAAAAACTATCTGCACCCGGGCGAAGCCGGGCCCGACAGCTAGTGGAATATATTTTCACTACATATTTTCGGTCCAATTTGTTATCTAAACTTCGCATCAAAATTCTACAAACATATTTAAGTTGCTAGAGCTGCAAAAGACTCTTTTAGCCCAAAATGTATGACGACCTATCTAAGTGAAGGTAGAATTAAGTTTTTATATTTTAAATTGAATAAATCTTAAAATTTAGTAAAGTTAATGTTAAGTTTGACCGGTGGTAGGTCTCTCATATGTGAGAGTCCATCTGGAGGGGTACCACCGCAATGTCTATTTCTCTCGCCAAACAGTAGTTTAAATGCACTGTTGTGTTTCGGGTTGAAGGACATTCTAGCGAGAGTAACTATTGAGACATAACATCTTATGTCTCAGGATGGCGAGCGCAGTGGAATGCCAAGCATTGCTTTGTAATTCAAGGTGTTGTTTGGTTTTGCTACTGTTCATGAGCGGTTGAATCGCTTACCATCAGGCGAACGGCATGCTCGTCTCGCCATTTAAGGCCATACAAACAAAATGTCCCTTCAACATTCAAATATTAAAATATTAATTAAATAATTTATGCAAAATTCGTTGAATATTGTAACAAGCGTTAAAAGTCAATACAATTCAATGAAAACTTTATAATAATTAATAAATATTATAAGTCCCCCTCACAGATACTTAAATTAAAATATATATTTTTAATGTGCTTTATAAATGTAGCAAGTGAATTCAGAAAAGTGATTTACGTAACGCTATTGAAACGTTGGCGGGAAAGTAATGAACTAACTACAGTAGTTAAGTAATTTGAATATAAGGAGAAACTACCAGCAACTTAATTTCCATTCATTGCTTCGAAAAGGACAGTTTGAATAGTAAGTACTGTAGTACCTTGAATCGTGTTTAACTGCCATTTAAAAAGGCGCACACTATTTGCTAAACTAAGTTGAATGCTAATTTTATTACATAGATCCATTTTTGTTCTCTTAATAAATTTATCTGTATCAGCTTATTTGCGTCCCACTGTAGGGCACGGACATACTCTACAATCGAGAGCATGATCGAGAAAGGTTAGGCCAAATAGTCTATATGGTTTAAGATTACCCATGTGAGACGTAAATGGGTTAATACAAAAATAAACATGAGTCGAGAGAAAAATACATTAAGTCCGTGCAAAATACTGTCAGGCAAAATTGTCCGCGTGTAGCTAGCCTAAGATACCTCTCGCTCAATTATAACAAGGACTTACGAAATTCCACTTCCATAACTTGCATTAGCAACTCGTTACGGAAATTAACTCCCCATCTTTGACGCTCGACAGTTTGTAAATTGTGTGATAATTTGAAAACCGCGTACACGCCTTCATAATTTTGTTATAGTTGACTGACGGATACGCGAGTGACTCTGTATCATCAAGTTTATTTATTTTATAAAGAGAGCATGATATTTTGCTTCATGGAAATTAGATTACTGTACATATAGAGTACTGTCAAAAGTACCCTGAATCGACAAGAATGCATGAAAAGATTGATGAAATTGGATGAAGCGAAAGTAATATATCAGGATCGAGCAAAGTAGCGATCTTTCGTTTTTGACTACCCCTATGGTATACCTACATGCATGACAATTATGTATGTACGAGTATGTAGGTACATATATAGAGATCAATATCGTTACTAATGATAATTAATTTTGGAGTTTTGTTGATTACATTGCCGGATTAATTTGGCTTATTAGAAAAGTAATGTACCGGATGGCGGATACAAAGCATAGAAAACAAAAAAAATATGAGAGGAGGCTACGAACCGTCATACGCAAAGCGGAATTTCGACCCGCGACATGAATAGATGTCGCTAAAGATAATTTCGCTTGAAGCGAAAATTATGTAAAAAAATCTAGCTTGATATCTAGGCTCAGTAATAGTAGACGTGGACTTAAATACGAGTAGCAGATAGAGAATAAATACTATTTAAAGCTTAATATAGTTTTTATCCATATAACTTAAATCTTAACAAATAAGCGAAAAAGTGTTGTTAATAAGAAACATATTTATGCTAATAAATAAATAAATAATAACACCCAACAGTCACATTCAGAGAGAGTCAGTTCAGAGATAAAATTCACCCTTTAACATTTACTCATTTATGTAAGGAGACTTTACGTTCAGGATTATTTAATTGCAACTTCGACAGTCTCCGTGGCGCAGTTGGTTAGACGCCAGCTGTGAAACGAGAGGCCGCGGATTCCCCCGCACTGAAACAAATATTTGTTTGACCCACAATTATTTGATTCGGCTCTTGGTGTTTGTGAGACAGTAAAGTCTCTTGTAGTTCCTGATACCCACGACACAAGACTCGATCTTAGTGTAGGGTCAGGACTATTATTGTGACTGTTGGGTGTATTTATTTACATAATTATTTAACTTAAAGGAAATGTAGCATAATATCTTGGTATTTTTTTTATTGCAATGAATGGTGACACGAGCAAGCTGTTCGCCTGATGGTAAGCGATACGACCGCTCATAAACAGTAGCAAAATTCCACTGCGCTCGCCATCCTGAGACATAAGATGTTAAGTCTCAATATGTCCAGTAGTTACTCTGGCTACAATGTCCTTCAATCCGAAACACAACAGAGCATTTAAATTACACTATGACTTTCTGACATTATCTACTTCATATATGCAGGTAAATTTTACCACTTAAAAGTCTGCAAGACATAACGGATTTATTGTTTTACTGATAAAATATATAAAAATACAATAGATTTTAAACTTTCCCTACATATTTCTAAGTTATGATGTAATAGTGTCTCGGTGTTCTATGATACTACGTTACGATTAAAAAGCTGAGATCCCGGGGTTGAGCAAAGTTGTATTGGGTTTTTAAACTATTTAGTATCAGCCCGGAATCAAAATAATGTGCCCGATATGGTGACAGGCTCGCCCCCTATCATATCATGGGAGGGAACAAACAAGGCGAAATGTCGGTGTCCTAGCACTTCTGCCCACCCTTTCTGGGAAAAAGGCGTGAGTTTATGTATGATGTAATATCTACAAAATTTAACAAGTTTTTTTCATTTCGCCGTCCCAGTATAAAATACCACTGACCCTTGAATACGTAAAACGTACTCGGCCTTAGCCGCCTGTATTTCATTCTTCCATCGTAGAAAATCCATTATCCACCGGTTCGTAATATCACGGCCCACTACGCCTAGTGGAAAAGATTGCTAGTTTTCGGGATCACGACCCATTTAATAAATAATTATATTTTAAACTTATAAAATGATATGTTATTTTTACAGGATTATCCTGTAAAAAATACAACTTTTAGCCACACGAAGCCCATAAATAGACCATGAGCCTATTCATGGTACGTATAGGTAGTAGTAATTTATTACTTTAACAACAGAGTATCTACTGGACATATTGAAATTTAACACCTCATGCCTCAGGATAACGAATACATTGAACTGCCAGGCATTGCTTTGTAATTATTGTTGCTGTTTGGTTAAGCTGTCAGCTCTCCATAAAGGGTCGTATAGTTTACTATCAGGCGAATGGCATCCTCGTCTCGCCAATTAGTGCAATAAAAAAATATTAGCAAATCACCTTTATCTCCACTTCTGCGTAGCTCGCGATCTCTATCTGTTTCGGTATGAACGTCACGTTCAGAATGTCATCGCCATCTGCAAAAAAATAATATGAAGAATATTTAACCTATAAGCAAATGCTGCAACTGATAGATTATTACAACTGGTCAGAAACATCTTATTTCGTGGATGTACGATGCGTTTTCATCTTTTCAAAATGGCACGGAAAAATGAATGTAGAGGACATTGGGAATATTAATAATCTCTTTAACCAAACTAATAATGACAGCAAAGTTGTCGCTTTACATTTATTTTGTGCGAGATAGTAATACCATTTCAGTGATCAAAAGTACATATGACATGATTTCTAGCGGCGACCATTTACGAGCCTCATATTATTAAATTTAAGTGTTATTTTATAGGGACCTCGGTTTCAGTTTCAAAAAAATATATTTTTCGCCACTGATTCGGTGTTCGAGCAGTTCGGTCTGGCTGCTATAGTCCAGACACACAGTCTGTCTGTATCAGCCCATATACGTCCCACTACAGGGCACGGGCCTCTTCTACAATCGACATTACTATTGAGAGTGGTTAGGCTATATAGTCCACCACGCTGGCCTAGTGCGTATTGGCGGAGTTACATACCATAGAAATTCTTATAAATCGCTATGGTATGCAGGTTTCCTCACGATATTTCCCTTCACCGTTTTAGTGCGTAGTGATTGACTATCAATACACACATGACTCCGAAAAGAAAGAGGTGTGCCCTGGGATTCAAAACCGCGACCGCCGTGAACATGTCGGCTTTCGCATCTATTCCAACAGGCCACCACGCAGTTGGACACACAGTGGGTCTGGTAGTTTTTGTATTGTATGCAGTACCTATAGCGGGCTCCCACGTGGCGGCGGTGTGCAGCGGCGTGGTGTTGGCGAGCAGCAGGCGGCAGCACGCGCGGCGCCCCGCGGCGAGCGCGCGCGCCGGCCGCAGCACCGCCGCGCCGCGGGGACTGCGCGCCGCACCCGCGTCCAGCTCACAACCCTCACCTGCTCGCGACAAACACACCGACCTAACTCACTCATCCATCCATCAGCCAGTCCACTGCTGAACATAAGCCTCTCCCATTGAGATAATATACTAGAGAGGACACTGCAAACAAAATGTTTGTAACAAAATTAAGCGTACATTTTATTTCTGTCTCTGTCACGCCTAACAAATAACATTATCTTACCTCTCGCTAAATATACTGTAACTGACATATTTTCATGTGCAACCTTTTTAAAGTATATCGATGGTGCTGGCAGTAAGAAGAAAAACGTAAAGTCAAATGTCAACGGCTGATGACAAGAGTGACTGAGTGACTGTACGATATGGCGTATTTTACTCATTAGATGTTATTGTTTGATATTGATATCGAAATCCAACCAATGAGTCCAACATAATTCACACCGTACACACAGCAATATAAGTGCATTCGAGATATTTGACATTTATGTCAGTATTTAGAAGATGGCGTGATGACAGGCCGCTATGAAAATTTATTATATACTCATTGAATTATTAATTTAATATTCCCATTGTAAAACATCTTATTATGTTTCGAGGAGAAACAAAAAAATAAATAAAAAAGAATATTAGTGAATCTTTCATCAGTGTAAGGTCAGGCCCAATTTCGCCCGTTTCCTTTTGTTCCCGATGTCCGCTCTTGTATAATGCCTCAATGGCCTCTTCCAATGATTTCCACAGTGAACTGTTGGAGGCAGCCTGCATCCAGCGACGTCCCGCGACCTTCACAAAGTCCTCTGACCACCTTGTGTATGGACGTCATACGCTGCGCTTCCCACTACGTGGCCTCCATTCGAGAACATTTTGGTCCCATCGGGCGTCAGCTCTCCAAGCTATTTGCAGTCAGTCATAACCTCACAGTGACATACAAAGTCTTATTACGTGGTAATCAGAAACTACGAGAGGCTTTTAGATTTCAAGATAGCTATACAAAAACTACTACTAGCGTGTAAAGAGGTCTGTATGTTAGAGTACTCGTATGCGTGCTCACATTTATTCTGCTGGTCTGGGCGGCACGGCAGCACGCGCAGCACGAGTGCTGGCGCGAGCACGCGGTACGCCACGGCGCTGCACGACGCGCCGGCGCCGCCCGCGCCCCCCGCGCCCCCCGCGCCCGCCGCGTCCGCCACCTGCACCAGCGTGCACACGCACCCGTCGCGCTGCACAACATACATTACTCTATATGCAATGTTATAGGAAAGAGAAAATCGGCAAACTGTTCCACAACTTTATAATGCATCAAAATAGCTAGGTACATAACGTTGGCACTATTACATTCAAAAAGTTTTTTTTATTAAAATAAAAGTCGAGACAAGCATGCCGTTCACGTGATGGTAAGTGACACATGAACAGTAGCAGATAACACTTTCAATTATAAAACAATGCTTGGCATTCTACTGCGCTGGCCACCCTAAGACTAAGATGTTAAGTCTCAATGTGTCCAGTAGTTACTATGGCTACAATGTCTTTTAATCCGAAACACAACAGTGCATTGACAATGCTGTTTGACGGGAGAAATAGACATTGGGTTGGCACCTACTCAGCCTCTCACATATGAGACCTACCACCAGTAGACATGATAAAGACAATATGACTGCATAGTGTCACTGGTGCTTGGCGGGAGAAAGAGACATTGGACTGGCACCTACCCAGGCGGCGTCTCACATATGAGAGACCTACCATCAGCGGATATGATAAATGCCAATAAATAAGTGTACCTCAGGCGCATTGACTTGATAGTGCAGCGTGGTCTCCTCTCCGTGCGGCAGCGTGGTCCCGGCAGCGGGCTGCAGCAGCGCGCACGAGCACGCGCGCTGGCGGCAGCGCGGGCACGCCCCCCGTCGCGCGCACCACGCGCCCGCGCGCCGCTCGCCCACCCAGCGAAACGCACGGTACTGCCACTCCACCTGAGGACATGCACATCATCACCATACATACATAAACTCACGCCTTTTTCCCAGAAAGAGTAGGCAGAGGTGCCAGGGCACTCACATTTCGCCTTGTATGTTCCGTCCCACGATGTGATAGGGATAGGTAAGGATAGATAGCCTGTAACCATATCGGGCACAAATTTTTAACTTCGGGCTGATAATGAATAGAAAAATCCAATATCACTTTGCCCAACCCGGGATTACCATCATAACATTTATGTAGGATTTGAATTTTGTGAGTAAAGATGAGTAGAATGGAACGAATTTATTACCAATTTTTTTTTATTTTAATTGCTATGTCTGGACGAGCATGCCGTGCGCCTGATGGTTAGCGATACAACCGCTCATGAACAGTAGCAAAACTAAACAGCACTTGAATAACAAAGCAATGATAGGCATTCCACTGTGCTTACCATGCTAAGAGATAAGATGTTAAGTCTCATCTCTTCAAACCGAAACAAAACAGTGCGTTTACACTCCTGTTGGAAGGGAGAAATAGACATTGCGGTGGTACCTACCCAACTTCTAATAATTTAACTTTCTGATTGATTTCGTTGCGGATTAAAGACAAATTAGACATTCCTGGAGACCCGCCGAACTTCAACGCACGATGTCATTACAATGCGTGCCACTATTGATCAGTTGCAGTGGTAGGTGTGAGGGCGGGTGTTCTCCATACCATTACAAATGATGTATTCACCACATAATGACTTACAGGCTGCTTCGAACCAAACCAAAAGTGTACTAGTAAACATAAAAACTAATTTATGGAGTGAGCTGAGAGACTTCATACGACTGTAATTAAGTCTCCATTCTGGGTGGACGTCTGATGCTGCGCTTCACAATATTGCTAACCCAAGTAATCAGTAAAGTGATTAAGATGATTATCACTAGCCGTGATACACCATTAAGCCTGCGTTTTACTTATTTACACTACATTGTATCTCATTATAATCCGGCCGCTCAGAGAATGCGTTCCTGACACATGTCAGTTGATCATGAGTAGTGATGGGAAATAATTATCATTTTGCTAAACTTTTGAATTATTCACAGTAAAAGTAGCAAGTTAGAATAATTGGATACTTGACTATTTTCTATAAAGTGTTTTAAAATCTAGGTATAATCATTCTTTAAATCTTCCAACCGTTAATATATTTTTAAAGAGATCTTTATAACGAATAAATATGTTTTTCTTTATTACTAAAAATATTGTCACCAAAACGGTTGGTCACGTGACTTTTTAAAATTTACGTCACACTTTACAATAAGTAAATAATATAAGTTAATATTAAATGTTCTTATTTAAAATATTTTAATAAAAACGTAAACTTCAATGCCAAATTTAAATAAAATTCACAAATGTGAAAGATATTATATTGCTGCCAGGTGAAATAAAGAGTTAGATCCGTTTAATTATTACGTTATACATTATTAAAAACACAAATGTACTATTTTATATTATAACGGAAAATAACGTTATAATAATCTGCTATTTTTTGGCCCCATCACTCCAGAAATGAACAGTTGACATAACCTTGTAACGGCGTGGTATGAACTTATAAATATAATATTTTTATTTTTATTAACCGTCAAATTTAGTCCAAATTGATAAAATTTAACCTAAATTTACATATTATTTATTTTTTATGATGTTTTAGTTCGTAAGTAGGGTAAATAAATAAAATTGTTCGATAATGTATTTACATTTGCTGTCGTTGCATTTGCAACGACACTTCAAAGTTACGTCGTCCGTTCGATTACAACCTTTCAGGAACGCATTCTCTGAGCGGCCGGATTATAGTCGTTATATCTACAGCCTCAATATCACAAATCAAACCTGTAGCCATGCACTCAAAGAAAATCGACTTGAAGGCATTGACGTAAACTATATGGACGGGACGGAAAGCAAGAAAAGTGTTGTCACTAAAGTGGTCCGCAGACCAGTTCAACGGTTGTGACGTCACAGCGCACGGGTTGTAAATCGCCGACAAATGCCTAATTTATCCTGCGTGTGTGTGCATTAAAGACGACCGAAAGTGCACAAAAAAAAAGATAATATTTGTTATCACCGCTAAGTAAAAATCAATATAATATTTATTTTAGCATTATTGAAAAATGTTGAAAAACGATTTCATGGCCGCCATTGACGTAAAAATCTGACAGATGGCGTAATTTTCGCAGGCATCTTTTTGACGTACCCAATGTACTGAAGGGCCTATCCTTAGTTTTTAAATCAATGCTTGAAGGAACAAATTTTCTTTTGCATATCATTCGATATATGTTATTACCGGTTACCCTACAACTAGTACAAAAACGAACGTACCATAATGCCGAAAGTTATAATATGTGAAGCCAACTTACCGGAATCCTATTTCCGAAGCTAGATGGTCGGCGCCGACAACGGTGGAGGGTACAGAGCCACCGAAAACCTTTTTACACCAGACAGTTCACAATACACGAAATAAATATTCGGAAATATAGTTCGGCGGCGGAGGACGCACCATGCGTTGCGAAGCGCACACGAGACTCGATATAAAATGACGTAGTCATTCAGCGGGAAGCACGCGATGACAAACTACCCTCAAATAGATTATATCTTGGACAAAACCCAATGACTAACAGTTAACACTACGAATAGAATATTATTGTTAAACTGCGAATAAATTATTAAAATTATTTCAAACTTCAATTCGCAGCTGCAACAGGGTTTTTTTATTGCTATGAATAGCGAGAATCGTGTAGCCCCAGAGTACCTTTCCTGTGACTAAAAAAGAGAATAAGAGAGAGAGAGAAAAAAAGTCCCTTTCAATATGTTGCTAGTGTTATTGTTATGCCGATGTTCAGCAGTACATTTCCCGTGACTGAAAAAAGAAAAAGAGAGAGAAAAAAAACCCTTTCAATAGGTCGCTATTGTTATTGTCATGCTGTTATTCACAATGACGTTTTACAAATAGACACGTCATACACTAACAAAATGGCACAAAAAAATGGCGAGATGCGTATTGTTATTTCAATTTGGTTCGAAGAAAGAGTAAAAAAGCAAGAAACATAAGTTAGAAAAAGATGAATAGACATCGTTTGTTAGGACACAATAAGTGCCGCACGATTATTGGCCAAAGCGCGTGTGACGTAGCACCAAGCATGAAGTACGGGATGACGTGGCGGGAGTAGTGTTGTAAAAATGAGCGCTGAGAGTCGAGCGTCGAGCGCTGAGTCGACGCTTTGGAGCGTTTTAGACTCGAGCGTTAAACGCTTGAGCGTTTAAGGCTTGCGAGCGTTGAGAGTTTAGACTTTCATGCTCGAGTTATGCGCTCGAGCGTTCAAGCGTTGTAGTTTTTAAATACGGATAGATGAAAAAATTGTGATTAATAAAAATGTTAGGAGTTGTGGGGGGCGGTTGGTACGGTGAGTATTACTTATCTTTTGACTTTGGTCGTATAAGCTGGCCTTATCTATACATCTATACATATAAATAAAATTGAAGTGTCTGTTTGTAAAGTGAAAATAAATAAAAATATCCAAGTACATATCGTTGTATACACGATACCTATAACGAAAATGACCTTAGATTTTTTTGTCTGTCTGTCTGTCTGTCTGTTTGTTCCGGCTAATCTCTGAAATGGCTGGACCGATTTTGACGGGACTTTTTTTGTCAGGTAGCTGATATAATAAGGAGTAACTTAGGCTACATTTGTTATAGAAAATTTCATTTGTTTAAAAAATAACTAAAAGACCTAATTAACTTTTTTGTTAAACTTCACGCGGACGAAGTCGCGGGCACAGCTAGTCATAACTAAAAGAAGGAACAGACTTAGTAACGAAAATATACAGGCCAGTATGTGACTTTTCTCATGGTTAAAAAAAATATAGTGTTGCAAAGGTGTGTGATGATTTTAGGTAGGTATTTAATTTAACTTAGTTGCTAAGAAAAATCAGTAGGTAGTCAGGAATTGTACAGAAACTTCAGCTATTTTTTTTTTATTGCATTGAATGGCGTGACGAGCACGCCGTTCGCCTGATGGTAAGCGATGCGACCGCTCATGAACAGTAGCAAAACCAAACAACACCTTGATTTACAAAGCAATGCTTGGCATTCCACTGCGCTCGCCATCCTGAGACACAAGATGTTAAGTCTCAATATGTCCAGTAGTTACTCTGACTACAATGTCCTTCAATCCGAATCACAACAGTGCATTTAAACTGCTGTTTGACGGGAGAAATAGACATTGCGGTGGTACCCACCAAGACAGCCTCTCACATATTAGAGACTTGCCACCAGTAAAACACAAAAACCAAAAACAAACAAAAAGCTAAACCACACTTGTAATGTAATTTGGGCCTTATGGCGTAGATCATATGGCATATTGTATACTAATAATAAATGAGTATTTTTCTACTATTATAATATAAATATCGTTAAAAATAAAATTGAAATTGTCTTATTTCAATTATACTATCTTTTTTACGGTGGTCGCGGGTTCGAATCCCAGGGCACACCTCTGACTTTTCGGAGTCATGTGTGTATTGATAGTCAATCACCATGCACTAAAACGGTGAAGGAAAACATCATGAGGAAACCTGCATACCATAGCGATTTATAAAAAATTCTATGGTATGTAAGTCCGCCAACCCGCACTAGGCTAGTGTGGTGGACTATATGGCCTAAACACTCTCAATCGAACTCTCGATTGTAGAGTAGGCCCGTGCCTTGCAGTGGGACGTATATGGGCTGATACAGATACAGATCTTTTTTACAGTTTCTCTAACTATGTAAACTAAGCGCGCTCTCAAGCTCGAGCCGAGCGCTCAAGCCAGTGCTCGAGCGTCGAGCGCTTCAGTCGAGTCCCGACTCGAGCACGAGCAATCTGCTTGAGCGTCGACTCGAGCGTTTAAGCGCCGACTCGAGCTTTTTTACAACACTGGGCGGGAGCCGTCAAACGTTGCCATGAGAGCGAATTTATTAATTTTATTCAATAAAAAATTAAATTAGTGCGTACTTGCGCACTAAATAAAATATTTTTTTTGTTTCACAGTTCAGAATCATTTGTACTTTTTTTAAATCACTTTAATCTATTCTTCCGCATTTGGTTTCGACAATACAGTTAGTCAGAGAAACGTGTATCCGCGACACTGGTTGAAGCGTGACTGATTGCGCGTGCGGCAATTACCTCCCAAACGTCTTGCCATTATAAAGCTCGGACAACGCATCTATGCTTTATAAACATCTTAGGTTATTCAGTAGTACATTTTATATGACTGAAAATGAAGAAAGAGAGAGAAGGAAAGACAGATAGAGAGAGATAGAGCTGTATGGGAGGCTCATTGACGGTGCAATAGTTTAGTCACATAATATTGTTGCATAATAATGGTATTTTTATCATGTTTTTATTTTTTTTGTTATTATTTTGTTTTCTATCTACGTATGTTTGCGCCAATGAACGCCACGTAGCGGAAAGCGCATCGTAGAACGTCACCTACAAGGTGGTCAGACGACCTGGTGTCGGTCGCGGGATGTTGCTGGATGCAGGCTGCCTCCATCAGGTCACTGTGGAAATCATTGGGGGAGGCCTATGTTCAGCAGTGGACATCCTTTGGCAGATGGATGGATGATGTTTGCCCATCAATGACTGTATTTCTTTGTTCTTCTCATGTAGAAGTGAGTGTGATTGCACCTGGTGGTACGTGTCGTTGTGCAGCCGCAGCGCAGTGTGGACGCGCGTGTGTGGCGCTACAAGGCCGAGCCACACGCGCGCCGGCCGCAGCTGCAGCGAGCGCGCCGCGCACTGCCGCCACACCGAGCACGAAGACGACCATTCCTCGTTCTCCGACACCAAACTGAGGGGAGGGGGGTGTACTTGAAGTGACTATTGGTGCTGGTTTGTGGAAATATTCGGAGTGCACTAAACTTACCATAAGTTGCAATGTGATCGAAAGCCAGAAAAAATATATATACATCTTTGCATCACCCTAAGTGCGACTGGTAGAAAATGCATCTGGAATTAAGTCCACCTATACACAATTTGTATAGAGCGTGGCAAATAAATAAAACCCTATCCCTTGAGATTTACGTCGACTTAAGTGTGAGATCAGAGATAGTTATATTCGAATCAATTTCAGATATTAAAAAATTCATAGATATATTAATTGATTGTATTATAATCAAAAATAAATTATACATCTTCATGAAAATTAGATAGTTACCAAAAAATGTTTAATCTCAAAGTCATTTTCAGGTCTTTACCCTACTACATGTAACCTTTACCAATTACTGATGAAAACTGTATGTTTATTTAAAATATTTAAACTAAAAATGAGAAACTGAAAAATTGCCACGAAATCACGTTTAATGTATCGTAAACAGATTGGATATTTTCGCGCGACGTCCAATATATCGGCTCGTAAAATCTCGGGGAGCGTCTGCCACGCGCCCGGCGAGACCGCACGTATTGTGAAATATAATATTCTATACGAGTATCTATACTAATATATAAAGCTTAAGAGTTTGTTTGTTCCTTACCTCTAATCTAAATAAAAAATATTTATGCATTGGATAGGTCATTTATCGAGCAATGCTATTAAAGGCTATATATTCTCAGGGAGAAGTAGTGAGAAATCTAGCAAATACGAAGATATTCTATTCGTTTTTTATAATCCGATTGGTATCTGAGGCATCCTTTGCTCAGATATTCTAAATTGATAGTTAAAATTGAACATTTTCTTTTTTTTTTCGGCTTCTTGACAAGTTTTTCTGCACCCGAGTGGACTCGGGCCGGACCGCTAGTTATTTATATATTCTGTAGCGATGTCGTTTTCAGGAGAGGAGGAGGGTTTGAGCACCGTGTGTTACTGAACAAAACTTCGTAATCAAACAAATCCAGAAAGTTGTAGCTTTTTAAAGTCATAGCTATCGGCATTAAAGATTGTGACTAATACTAAATATCAACTAAATATCTGAATAATTTCGATGTGGGGTTAAAGATTAACTAGTGTCACTAAAAGACTCGCCGAGCTCCGGAGCTCAATGTCAATTCTTTGCGTGCTACTGTTGATGCTGGCTGACAGGAGTTGCAGTGGTGGGTGTCTGGGCGAGAAAGTCTCTACTACTACTACTCTCTACTCTCTACTAATACTAATAGTATTAAATATATCAATGATATATTTGAAACTAGAGACTTTCTCGCCCAGACTTCGTAATATGATATATTACGAAGTCCAGCACATAGGTTTCCAAGAGCTTGACATTAGTAGCAAGATACACTGTTTAAAGTAAATTGATTTCGCCACGTCTGGTAACACAAGGAAAGTTCCTCGGATGTCATGAGTGGCCATGAAAGATGGATGTGACTGCTACTGACTACCGGTATTGCGCCTGTTTATTTGCCTCCTATTCCATAATACAAAAAAATATCCCACATGATAATATATATCTCAAGCCGCCCCAGCAATCCATTCGGAGCGACATCACTGACGTTTCTTACAATTTATAATAGTTTTATGAGACCACTATGTGTCTTGAACTGATCACAGAATATTAGACTTAAATTTTCTGAAATATTTCTTGCAAATATATAATAGCTAGGTGTCCAACTCGTGTTTGCTGGGTAAATTCGTATTCCATTGCAAACTTGTATGATAATATTATTTTAATACTGACACAAGGAAGTAACAATAACTTATTTGACAGTCTCCGTGGCGCACATGATTAGACAACGACTATGAAACGAGAGGCCGCGGGCTCGATCTTCGCACCGATGCAAATGTTTGTGTGAACCACAAGAATTTTGATTTTAGTCTGTGTCTTTACTCTTTGTGACACTGAAAAGTCTCTCGTAGTTCCTGATACCCACGACACAAGACGCGGTTATAGTGTGGGGTCAGGACTATTAAATGATTGTTGGGTGTAATTAATGTTATCTATACTAATATTATAAAGCTGCAGAGTTTGTTTGAACGCACTAATCTCTGGAACTACTGGTCCGATTTGAATGATTCTTTCAGTGTTGGGTAGTCCATTTATCTAGGAAGGCTATAGGCTATATATCATCACGCTATGACCTATAGGAGGAAAGCAGTAGTGATATTTCTAGCAAATACGAGGATTTTTTTTTGTTTTTCGTGGTCCGATTGGTCGATATTCTAAACTGTTTTTTTTTTATTGCTTTGAATGGCGAGACGAGCATGATGGTAAGCGATGCGACCACTCATGAACACTAGCAAAACCAAACAACACCTTGAATTACAAAGCAATGCTTGGCATTGAGACATAAGATGTTAAGCCTCAATATGTCCAGTAGTTACTCTGGCTACAATATCCTTCAATCTGAAACACAACAGTGCATTTAAACTGCTGTTTGACGGGAGAAATAGACATTGCGGTGGTACCCACCCAGACAGCCTCTCACATATCAGAGACCTACCAGTAAGTGATAGTCAGAATTAAACATTTTGACCGCCATTTTAAAACGTGTATGCACCCGGGCGGAGCCGGGCCCGACCGCTGGTTTATTATACACTTGACGATGTGTACAATGCAGTCCAAATACAAAACTCACTGGTGGGATGTTTATGTCAGTTGAATGTCAGTTGACACAAGAAAGTCTGTTCAAAACTACATAGTACATAAACTCACGCCTTATTACCAGAACGGGTAGGCAAAGGTGCAACCCTGACCCCCAGGCTTCGCCTTGTATTTTCCATCCCACAATGTGATAGGTGGCGAAGCCTATCACCATATCGGACACAATTTCGTAACTCCGGGCTGATAATAAATAGAAAAATCCAATATCACTTTGCCTGATTCGGGTTTCGAACCCGAGACCTCAGCTTTGCAATCATACCGTAGTGCAACTGCGGCACCAGTCTGTTTGAATATCTAGGATTCTAGAGGCTTGACAAGAAACGCGACAAATTTGGTAGATCTCTATCACGGTTTGTTCGCCATCGTGTAAGATGGTATAGCTATGCGGACGGATTCAATATGCCACCATTGTATTATTTTACTTTTACGATTATGCAAATGCATACTAATGTTTTTAAACTCTTAGCCAACACAAACAATTTTTTTCTATATAGATGGAATGGTCAGTAGTGTTCAGCACGTTGACCCTTCAGACAAATGACTTCAAATAACAAGTCTATTCCAGTGGAACCGTTTTATAGACTGAAATATCAACTTTACTTGATTCAAGTCACTATAAATTGTGATTAATGACCAAAAAAGTTCGCTCAACTTCATTTTTATCGTCAGTGAATTTTTTTAATAGTAAAATAT